>JAJOOO010015979.1:0-51447 GCA_029582685.1 Solanum piurae
CCCATGTTGAATATTGAACAAAAGTAGTGGTAGTGTTGCAGTATGATTGAATTATATTTGTGTATGATCAAAGTTGATACTTTCTTTATGTTTGTTTATTTATAAAGAAGCAGTTGGTGGAACATGATTGATTTCTCAGAAAGTCACATTTCTTCTTGATTCCAATTTTCTGACCTTTTGAGATAATAATGATAAATGAACTCGATTTTTGCTCTATGAGGGGTGTTTGTGCTTCCAATTCTTTCTATGATCTATACTCTCCCAAGGGATAAAGAGTCTCTATTTTGATCAAGTACTAAATACTTGTCCTGTTATTGCAGACATACACTAATCCATTGCAGCATAATCCTTCATATTCAGTAGTTAAGTAAGTCACCTGATATTATTCTCCTTTAGTTTTGGTTGCTTATGTATATAGTTCAAGAGGATCAGATTGATCAACTAAAATTTTAACATTTGTCCAGGCAGTATTTTGTCGATGAGGATGATACAGTTGCCGAAAAGGTCAGTTCTGTTTAAATGGAAAAAATATTTGTGGATTACCTTCTAATCATTTGGAGAAGCAATTATGTGTACGTAGGCAAAAGTCGTTTTAATTTGTCTTAATTACAATGCTTATATCGTTGGCGGAATTTTCTGCCTCCTCCATATTCCTATAAGAACATAAACAAAGATCGTCTAAGATCTTCTGAAACAAACTTAAAGTTTCATGATATTTTGAGGGAATACTGAATAGTATGTATATGATAGATATCCCTTAATGGAATACTGGTTGGACAAGGTTTTTCTTCTGCTTACATGTTTGCCTACAAATTAACAGGTTGTTGTCCACAAGAACAGTCCAAGAGGGTTACATTTTCGTCGAGCTGGTCCTTGCCAAAAGGTATATGAAGTTATCTAATGTAACTACTGCATATTCAGCATCCAGATTCTATGGTTTTGTCGAATTAAATATGAACGTTCCGGATGATTTTTCAGGTTTATTTTGAGCCAGATGATGTTTATGCATGTATTGTAACATGTGGAGGCTTATGTCCCGGTCTCAATACAGTTATCAGGGAAATAGTATGTGGCCTACACTACATGTATGGCGTAAGCAGAGTCATGGGGATAGATGTGAGTATACATTTCATTCCATGTCACAGTAATACATTCAAGCAATTGCATAATACATAAACAGACACCTTAACTTGGTCTCAACTGGCAACTAATTAACACTTCAACTCGTCCTCACTGGTGTCTCGTGGATACCCAATACTGATGTGGCACATAAGTTTTGGAGGTTTCTAGATGATCGTTTTGTAAGTTGGAGTGTTCAACTTTCACAGTGGAGGAGACGAGTTGAGGTGTCTAGATGTGCACTTTCAAAGTTGGAGTGCTTACTTGCTAGTTGAGGCCAAATGAATGTTTGTTTATGTATTATGCCTTCGAAAAATAAAGCAACTTTACTTATGGCAATTGTTACATAGTTGGTGTCCCTTTTATTTAAACTGCTCATCAAAATGCTTGATAGATAGTTGTAGAGCCAGTAGCATCACGACTCATCTTGAAGAGGATTGCAGCAACTAGATTAATAGTTCTCGCAATCCAAAGTATAATGCATAACTTTGGGAATTTTTAGGAACACAAGGAGTAAGGTTGAAATCAAACTTAACAAACAAAAAAGGTTGAAATGAAACTTCATATATTATTCTTTCGAAGTTTTTAATATCTTGCTCTTCTGCTATGTTTTAACAGTACATTCTAATTTGATTCGTAACTCAAAAAGTTTGCTTTATGCATATCTGCATCAGAAATAATGAAATGTGTGGATGTGTAGGGAGGATATCGAGGTTTCTATTCCAAAAACACGATTCCGTTGACACCAAAGGTTGTCAATGATATCCATAAACGCGGTGGAACAATTCTTGGGACATCTCGAGGAGGTCACGTTACCAAGAAAATAGTAGATAGTATTCAGGACCGGGGTATCAATCAGGTAAAACTTTATTAGTGAACTAACTCAGGATAATTCACTTAAGAAGTAACTCAGGGTGTTTTCTTTCCATCTAATATGTGCATCCAGTATAGATATTCATGTTGCCTTTTGTTTTCAAGGTTTATATAATTGGAGGAGACGGAACCCAGAGAGGGGCCGCAGTGATATTTGAGGTAGACCTTCTTAGCCCTTAATCCATAATCATTCCAGAATAATACTTCAGAAGAACATGTTTTAGATCAATTGGTCATTCTAATGTAACCACTTGATGTGATGTAATATTCAGTGTGTTGATGGTGAAAATAATGAAACTGTGTCACTCAAGTTTATTCCGTCTCTTCTCCTACAGGAAATTAGAAGGCGTGGTCTCAATGTTGCAGTTGCTGGAATCCCCAAGACAATCGATAATGATATACCTGTAACTACTTTTTCATATAGATTATATAAGTACCAAATATTCGGTGGGTGACCAAATTATATTAGTGATCTTTCTGCTTCTCTTCAGGTTATTGACAAATCATTTGGTTTTGACTCCGCCGTTGAGGAAGCCCAACGTGCTATTAGTGCTGCTCATGTTGAAGCTACCAGTTTTGAGAATGGAATTGGCCTTGTGAAGTTAATGGGACGGGATAGTGGTAATCTTCACCTGCTATATTTTTCGATTGCAGATTGATACTGCTACATATGCATGACAAAACTGACCTACTGCATATAAAATAGTAGAAATTGTCTGTCTGATTTACATTTCTTTAACATGTATTCATTGTGTAGGGTTCATCGCGATGTATGCTACTCTTGCTAGTCGAGATGTTGACTGCTGTTTGATTCCAGAATCCCCTTTCTATCTTGAAGGAAGTGGTGGACTGTTTGAGTATATCGAACATAGGCTCAAAGACAATGGACACATGGTTATAGTCATAGCTGAAGGTGCCGGACAAGAGCTAGTTTCCGAGAGTTTGAAATCCACTGATCCTTCAGGGAATAAGCTTTTACAAGATGTTGGCTTATGGATCTCGGAAAGGATAAAGGTACAATTCATCGTTGGGATCAACTTAATGATCGTCCTACATTAAGTGTGCGTTCATTGAACACTACATTGTGTGCAGTTGTACTAAACACTACGAACCTTTTTGCAGGAGCATTTCTCGAAACAGAAGAAGATGCTCATTAATCTTAAATATATAGGTTGGTTATTATTATTGTTTTGAATGAATGCCAATTTGATGAGGACCCTAGCTAACAACCTGCTTCTCGATCTCATCTCTGTGCAGATCCCACATACATGATTCGGGCTATTCCAAGTAATGCATCTGACAATGTATATTGCACTCTTCTAGCGCAAAGCGCTGTACATGGAGCAATGGCTGGCTACACAGGCTTTACGGTTGGTCCTGTCAACAACAGACATGCTTACATACCCTTTAATGTGAGTTTCATTTCCTCTCACTCGTTTCTTTTCGTATTACATACAATAATACGGTTATCCTTCTTACCTTATGATGCCGAAGATTGGCAGCACTAATATATGATCTACTTTTATATAACAGAGAATCATTGAGAAACAAAACAAGGTTGTGATTACAGACAGGATGTGGGCAAGACTTCTATCTTCGACGAATCAACCTAGCTTCTTGAGAACGAGAGTCGATATAATTAAAGCAAACAAGGACGAAGAACCACCTACTCAATTATCAGACGATAATTTGATGGAGAAACAAGTCCTTGCTAAGTAACTTTTTGAACATTATACATATATATAATGGTCCCTTGTAACAATAGTAGCTGATATATTGTGAGAGAATCCTACAGTTCTGTAATCTCAGTGTGTGAGTATTACCAAGCTTGGTGAGTTTTACACCAAGTGTATTTTGTTACTAAATAATACTCCTACTATACATAAATGCAATAATTAAGAAAAGAAAAGCAGTGGTTTTCAGAAACTACTATACTTGTATACTTGCAAAATTTTAAATACAAGGGCGGCTCAATCGAATTTTGGAGGCTTTGGTGTGATGAGACATAAGTCTCCACCGTTTTACCTTCAACCAATAACCTAATAAGCCAACATTAGCTCAAACGGAAACTAAACTCCATGTGTTGCATTGTTGGATACAATCCTTTCGTATCAATTTCAACAGGTTATTGAGTTGAATTAAAATCTTTTCTATATGTATTTATTTAAGTTTCACCTTTTAGTTTGGTAGCTTCCCTTTTCCACAAATTATGAAAATTTCATTTATTAAAATAATAACTCAAAACTTTTAAATTAAATATTTAAATTACTCCTTCCATTCACTTTTATTTGTCACTTGTTCCGAAAATAAATTTTCATTTTTACTTGTCACTTTTGATTTATCAAGAAAAAACAATAATTTTTTTTTATGTTTTACTTTTGACCCTCAGTGTTAATTACTTCCTTTTCAAATCATTTTTCAAGACATCATTTAATAGAGAAATAGTTTTGATAACACGTCTATATCAATAATTATTTTTTTAAGGGATATGTTAAGTCAAAGTGTGACAAATAAAAATGAACGGAAGTAATATTTTAATATAGAATAAAGATAAATCTAGAAGTCTATAAAAAAAAATGTGAGTATTTTAAACGGAATACATTTTGCCTTTCCCGCACAAAAAAAAGATCACTCATTTGCTTGCCAATGAGTGTAGTACAAACGAGCCCTAATCTCCGGACTGCAATGAATTTCACAGTAATTTCAAAATTTTGAAAATCCACATCCCAATTCGCTACCATGTCAGAGCCGACGATTGACGCTGCCGGCGGCACCAGCGAGGACCGCCGGCAAATTCATAACAACAACAACGCAGAGAACTCGGACGGCGGTACCACCATGGCGATGCAGAGGAAGCGAGCTCGAAGAGTGAGCTTTGCTGAGATGACTTCTGTACACTTCTTCGACCGTGATGAAGAGTACGAAACACCTCCTAACCTCTCCGGAAAAGCTGAAAATAACAGTGAAAGTGAAGAGGTGAACTTAGGTTTTGATCAATTGGTGGACGATCCCAAAGAGTCCTGGTTGCTCAACGAGGATAGAGAAGATGGCGACGAAGGAAATGATGAGGATGAAGATGAGGATGGGGATGATGAGATGGCTTTGCCTAGGTCGTTTTTAAGACCTGAGGAATCACCTTCTCCTGGCAGCAATTTCGGTTCTGCTACTTCAAATGATGGCAAGTGCTTTCTTTCTCCGTCCTTTTCTATCTGTGTATGCATGTATGTAAGATATATAGAAGAATGCAAACGACAAGGGTTAATTTGGTTTTGTTTAATAGGTTTCTGATTCATATAGATAAATATAATGGAATCTCTGTGACATTTTCTTAGTAGCAATTTCATCCACCATGAATTATCTACAAAGCATACAAATGAAATGAAGAACAGTGCATTCAGAACCATGTGTACAGTTTTAGCTAGATTTTAAGCTATGATGATTTGAGATCTTCTTATTTAATACTCCTAATTAATTGAAAAATCAACACAAGAGTACAATGTATTATGATCAACATGTTACCTATGCAGATGCTTATGATTCTCTGGGACGAAATAGTATAGAACTCAAATAGAAGTCTTGAAAAGCAAATCAAAAGTCAATTCATAATATCTGCTGAAGCATACAACATTCTCAACATGATTTGAATGCCAAAAAAATTTAAAATCAAATTGAACACCATAACTATCCACAAAATTTTGAATCTAATAAACAAAAGAAATGAATCTTTAATTTGATCAATTAGAGTTTCAAAGGGACCAATAGTTTTCGACTAGAAAGATGGAAATTCTAATTTGGTTAGTAGTTGGGACTTCAATTAACATATGAGATTTCAAGTGTTTTAGGTCCCTGTCTGTGGACCTAAAACAGTATAAGAAAATGAGCATAATGATAAAAGAAAGAAAAATACATATATATATATATATTAATCCAAGACTCATAAAATAAGCATGAATAACAAATATATGGACAAAGAATTTTTTTTTTAATGATAAAGTGACATCATTTGTTTAGTGTTCCTCTTTAGGAGAGCTTCATTGACAAGAAAAAGTATGTCTTAGAGCCTTGATGACATTCAAGCACACATTAAGCAAGGCAAAGCACTCAACATGGTTTGCGCTCGCTTCAGAGCTTAAGTGTGTCTTTGGCACCAAATGTACATTGCGGATCCACCCTTGGTTATAGGTGTCATGGCACTCCAGCCCCTGTTGTAGAACTTACGAACGTACTCTATTTAGTGCACAATGTACAACTACAACATGCGCGTACCTTGTATTGATCATCTTCATGCTAGAGATAGGAGGAGGTTATGTATGTCTTTCTTGAAAAAAAGAAGAGTTTATGTATGGTTTTTATGGCTTGAATAGTTGTTATTTTGAGAGACTGAATAATTAGGATTTCGGCTCCTTTTTATTTTTATCTGTTATCTGCATCCTTTAATGCCCTTTTGAATTGGGCCACATTTTGTGTAAGGACTTCTATGATATCTCATATCAGGATAGCTACTTTTGCGTGTGAACATTCTAATAGATTTGTTATCTGGAAGGAATTTGTGGTCTTTGAGGTCATTGAATAGGAAATGGGAAAAGAGCTATTTTTTTGGTCTGTTGGTTGAGAGTTTTTTTTTTCAGTTTTGAGGGGTTTGTTCCATTAGACATAATTATGTTGATTTGATTGGAATGTTAAACCCTTTAGAGTTTGTGACAGTAGTGTACTGTTTGGCCTTTCTTTTGTGCAGAAGATAATTTTTTCGGTCCAGTATCTCCCAATTTTATAAGGCCAGGCCGACTATCAGATTCAGCAGCGTCAGACGAAAATCATGATATTACTATGGATTCAACAGCTTTCTCCATGCACTTCCGTAGATTTGTTAGATCAGATTCAGGGATAGACTTGAAGACCCCAACAGAAGTATCATTCGAAGAGAAAACACCGACACAGACCAGTCAGCGTAGTTCCATGGAACTGACGATGGCCAATAAGCCAATTTCTCAATCTTCTATGCCCGTTGCCAATTTTAGTGGCATTAGTGATTCGAGTGACATGAGTCTGATTGGAGAAAACTCGCGAAGATATGATTATGGGATACTCTCTCCTGATTTAGAAGCTCTTTTAGCTGAAGGCCAAGAGAGATTGCATGCAGTTTCTGTTTCAGGAGATACCAGTGTTCCAAAGTCACCAACAAGCAAGGAAATGGAGGTTGGAAGTACAATGATGGATTTAAGTGGAAATGGAGAACAAGGAGCAAATGCAGTTGTTAGTCTTAAAATGCCACCTGAACCTTTGTGCCAGAAAATTGACGCAGATGATGGCTATAAGTTTCTTTCTTGTGTTGTTGATGGTGATTCATCACTTAGATCCACTGTTCCAGCATCGGATAATTATGACGATAGAGTAAACCAGTCACCGAACCAGTTAAGTAATGTAAGTACCCAAGTTATGGTTCGTTAATTCCGTTGCTTAAATGCACGATCAATAGCATCGATCTGTTACTTTCATAAGTTTACACCATCTTGGGACACCACATGGTTGGTGCTCGTCTATAAATCAGTTCTTTAGTTTACATCTATGTAAATACTTCATCATTTTCCATTTGACATAATGTTCATGTCTGTAGTGTTTTCTTCTCTGAAGTTCTTGAAACTGAGCTTATTTGACAATTAGATGACTTCAAATATAAGATATGATCATTTACTTGCCATCGCCAACAAAAGGTGCGTTGGACCCTGAATCTCATTCTAATTGCATAGACTAAAGTATGACCGATTAACTCGGTTAGAGTGATCCCTGTGTCAGTCATTTTTTACATATGGTAAATCCCATGCATCTTCAAATGCATTTATAATACCTGGTCATGTGCTTCTGTATTGTTTCTTAATTCTTGTGTGCGTGTGTGTGGTGGTGGTGGTGGTGGTGGTTAATCAATTAAGTTAATCTATTGGTGGTTAGTGTCTTGTTTATCGATGCAGGTTCTACAGTCCTGTACAAATCATATTGGGGCTAAAGTCTTTGTTGAATTGTCAAGTAGCTGATGTGTTTAGGGATGCATTATTTTACAATCTTGTACATACCAATTTGGGTTAAATTACTTGTTAAATTGTCAGACAAATATGCTTGATCCATGTTCCTGAGTGATTTGTTTGAGTCAAATGCTTATGATAAATGATTTTGCTGGTTAGGAAATTAGGCTTAAGCTACTGTGCTTTCTCCCAGTGCACTGACTTCTTGTTTTTTCGTTGTTTAAATTGCAGGATTTTGGTGAAAATAATATGTCTGTCAAGGGTGCTTCTGTGGTAGAAAATAGTGAAGCCCTATGTAGTGACAATGATGAGCGTCATGAATTTTGTGGGTTTCCATGTGATAGGGAATCTCCATTGGTAGATTTAGTGTCCTCTTCACCAGCTACACAAAGACTAATAGTCATGGGTAGTCCTTCACCTGTCAAACAGAATTCAACGGCAGTGTCTTCCCCAGAAGATCTCATTTCCTTTTTGAGCAATGAAAAGAGAGGACCTTGGACAAGTTCAGCATCCCTCCAGAAGAGCATTTCCAAACTGCCTTTCCTGGAAGATCCCATTTCCTTTTTGAGCAATGGAAAGAGAGGACCTTGGACAAGTTCAGCATCCCTCCAGAAGAGCATTTCCAAACTTGAAAGGCTTAAGGCCTCTGCATTCTCTTCTTCCCGTGGTGACAAAATCCCCCACATGGGCGTTAGAGCTTTAGAATTTCCAAAAACACCTCCTTTGGATTCTATATTGAAGAAAAGGAACCTAGATATGAGAGTCAAATGTCTGGATGCCGCTATGACTTGTACAGAGGAGCAATTTTCAGGTTCTACTATGAAGGAGGGGGAAAGAAAAACGTCCACCCCAGGTGGTAGTTGGAGTAAGGCTCTTTCAAGTAGTGAAGATGTAATTCAATGTGAACAATCTTTTGGTCCAGAAAAGCCAGGGAAATCTCTCAATCATCTTGATGCTGGTATTCTCCCCATGGATCAACTGTTGAAGCCTGCAGACCCCTCGTCTTCATCAAGGTTTTCTTTGTCAGGGAAGAAAAATGACATGGTTACACCAAATGACCTCAGACAGAAGATATCACTGATTTCTAGAACTGATTCCCCATTGGTTGATTATTCAGGGCGAGAGGAAATGATTGCTATTGCTCAAAAATTGGTATTTACTCCGGAAAAGTCCTTGCAGTCAAAGTGGACTGAACATCAGTCTAGCCCTTTTAAAGAGTCAAAGTTGGATGATGAACATCTGAAAAGCCTTGGTCCGGTAAAAAATGCATCTTCAATTAGTAATGTGACAGATGGACCATCTGTGGCTGCAACGGCCGGCAACTGGTATTCTTCATCCACATTAACTGAAGAACAGTCTGGTTCACCAGTTGTCGAAGGAAGCAAAGTGTTAAGGCAACCAGACAGGACACATAGCATAGAAGCTAAGCTCCTGGAGCAAACTAATGAACTGGGAAACGATGAGGATTCAAGAATCTCCAGGGATGGGAGCTCTCATCTATCGTCAGCAATATTAAATGGGAATATTCAGTCTGAAACAGGTCTCCCTAAACTCGAAATTGATCCTCGAGAGAAAAATAAGTCTTCTTCTGCTTGCGCTGCTTCTTCCTCTATTGAGAATCTAGAATCTTTGGTAGTTGAAAAGGTAAGTACATCATTCTATTCCATTCAGTGTTGTTTACTCCCATCATTAACTATTTTGTAGTGTCAGTATGCAGACCTATTTCCTACATGAGCCATGATAATTTGCTTATTTACTATTTCCCTATGGTTATTTTGCCCTCTATTTTATTCTCTTTTATCAATGTGGTGTTGTCCTTTATTCCTTAAAGACGCTACTGTCTTTGACAATTGTTCTTCCTTTTTTGTTAATTATGGAATATTGAAACTGAAATGTGACCATGGACATGGCTGGATCTTCTTTTCAATTATGAATTTGGTGTTTCATTTAATTTATAACTCTAAATCCTTAGTGTGGCTTCTATGCACACGCTAGCTGAATGAGTTTCTGGTACCTTTTTAGGTTGGAACTTTGCAACTTGCATACAATATTCACTTAGTACTTATATAACCATACTCTGCAGACTCCCGTAAAATGGTCTTCACGAAGTCCATCAGCAAAGGGGCATCACTCGCTGGCACAATCCAACTCTATATGTTTCTCTATAGACGAAGTGATGCAATCTCCTAGATCCAATCAATCTATTGGCAGACCTAGAAACTCTTCTACCCATAAAAGAAGCAGTGAAGAATTGACATTTGGAGATATGGAACACACAAATGAGATTATCATGTCTCATAGGAGCCCAAAACTTCAGAGAGGGGTCGGTAATCATCCAGGAACTTCGGGAAATCCTGATGATAGTGGAAAAGAAATGCACAGAGCTCATGATGAACTCAGACAGTGGAAAGATGTAAGGTTTCTTTATGGTTTTTCTTTATTGCTTGCCTGGATGACACTTATTCTGAAGAGAGCCTGGGAAATGAAAAAGCTTCCTCTTCGCCTTGCAGATTAATTCCAAATTTATGGATGATGCAGATGAGTGGATATCTTTGCCTAAAGAAAGGCTTACTATGCCAGCGGTATAGTCTTCTCACTTCAAAATATGCTTTAGAAATGTCTGTGTTGGTTGAATTTGCTTCTAGATATAAAATAACCGATATTGATTCGTTTTGTCTTATCATCATTATTATTTGCCACTAAATTGTTGTAGATTGAAATGGTGGAAGACATTGTCACCCGGATGCAGAAGGCAAAGACATACGATATTTTGCACAGTCAAATTCTCACTCAGGTTTCTTTACTTGGGGATACATTGATTCATGTTTCAGAGATAATGAAAACCAAGATAATAATAGATCAATTGTTTAATGCATTCTTCTTAACACCACAGGAAGTTTTAATAACTATTGACACTGATTTCCTGATCTTTTCAGAAAGCATCAGTTTCCAATTTTCAGGAGAAAAGGTGAATTCTCGTTTCACCTTTGTTTTCCAACATAACTAATGTTCATTTATTTTGACATCAGATTAGTGTGTGTTTGGAAAGTGTGTAATCTCTCTAATTTGTAATGGTAACACAGAGCTGTTGAAGCAATAATGTTGTTATGTCAGCTTGTACATGAGAAAGCAAAGTTCCACTTGAGGCGTGTGAAGAAGGAGAAACTGCTGGTAGTATTTATGTCAATCTATTTTTATGATCTTGTTGCCATTTTTTTTACATAATTCACTAATGCATACAGGAAAAATGTCAACTCTTGAATTCTGGAATTCAGAACTCTCAAATGGCAAAGATCAATCATTCACTTCATAATTCTGTAACTGTCTCAAGAGGCACCCAGGGTGATATAATTTCTAGTGAGAGGTCATCAGCCTGTGAAAAGGCCCCGCAGGAGGTACTTTATAGAAATCAAATTTTGATTACACTCTGCTGTTTGGTGTACCGATCACTTCTAGGATACTTTGAGGTGCTGGTTATATTTGCTGTCCAAAAGTGTAGGAAATGTTCAATAAGGAATGAAGCTAACAGGAAAACTTCTTTTTCAATCTATCATTTTATTTGCCAGGACCGTTATTTATTTCTCCATCCTTGGTGTTCCTTCTTTAGCTCAAAACTTGGTGGTGTTGCTAGGTTATATTTGTTGATGTTATGAGCATGTTATGTCATTAAATGTAAATTTTACTTCTGAATTTGGCCCATCGCTAAAAACTTGTAACTGGATTTATTGACTTATTGATCTACTAGATAATTTACCTGCGCTTTGCGCGGTTATATATGACCTTATTAAACTTACGAATGTGAATGTTTAAACTAAGGAAAAACTTATAGATGTTAAGAACATTCAAATTAGAAACTTTGACATTGTTAGTATATCTCAATAACTTCTAATGAAAGATTGCAAGTCTTATATATCTTTTATAATTTTTTGGATTGTAACATTTGTTCCTTGATAATTTCCTTCTGATTATTGGTTGATTTACTATTGTATAATCAAGCATCATTTTTCACCATTAATGAATACCAAACAACATTAAAACATACTAAATTATCTAAAGTAGCAGTAATTCTCAACTTATTGTGGCTTCTTAACCCTGTAGCAAAGGATTGTTGGCCCTTTCAATTAATTTGCTCCTAAAGAAGAGAGTGCAGAAGAGCAGAACTCTGTTTTTTTCCCCAAAAATTCCTATATAAAACTAAATTATAGAGCAATATGTAATCATGTAATGACAAAGGTTTCGATTTTTTCTTTACTTGTTCGCGCTACTTCTCCGACCTTCTTGTCTATCCTAATATCTCCCGCAAAGCACAAAAGAATACCTTTAAAAGAATTCTACAAAGTAAAAAGACAAACCCTAGTTTTTGCTAATTTCGAAGATGTTTGAAATTTATAATCAATGTAATAAGAGAATGGGAGTAGATTTAGGTACCACATTTGTTTCGAGGTTGTTGTGGAGATCAGCGAAAGAGATTTTGACAGCCAGGGCACATCAACTAAGAATCCACCAAGATGCTTTGAGGAAGATGGTTGATTCAATTCTGGCAAAAACAAAGAACAAAACTAAGAATCCGACCACCAAAGTTTGTTTCTCTCTATCTTCTACAATAATAGACATGGATATGAATCATGATAAAAAGGAAAGTGTGGCTTACTCAGCCACTGGATAACTGAAGAAGTCATGAGCACATTTGGTTGTAGTGTCTGGAAAACAATTAGGAGACTTTGGCCTTACTTTATTAACAACATCTCCATTGGTGTTGGTAATGATCTGAAAACTGCTTTCTGGGATGAAGTTTGGGTAAGGGAGAATAGCTTGAGGAACTTATTCCCCCAATTATACTCTTTGAGCTTGTAGAAAAATGATACTATCTCTCTGGTATGGAGCCAACAAGGCTGGAACTTACTCTTCAGGAGAGCAATAAATGACTGAGAAATGGGACAAGTAGCAGGCCTTCTGAGAACATTAAACACTAACCCTGGTATTTCTATGAGCCCAGACAAGCCAATCTGGAAACTACACCGCAAAGGCTACTTCACAGTCAAGTCATGTTACTGGAATATCAATTCCAACCAAATAGCAATAGACACAGGGCCGTGGAAGGCAATCTGGAAAGCCAAAAGTCCACCAAAAGTGACTTGTTTCTCATGGATAGGGTGCAGGAAAGCCTGCCTCACACATGAGGCACTGCAGAAAAGAGGATGGCAGATATGTTCTAGATGTTTTATGTGTGAGCGGGAAGCAGAAGTCAATAGTCATTTGTTTATGCATTGCTACACTGCCTAAGCCTTTGGAGCAGTTTCTTGTGCATTTTAGGAGTTAGTTGTGTGATGCACAAGACAACCTTGGAGTTGATGAATCAATGGTCAGGAATTGGCAAAAGAGGGAGAGAAGAAGATTGGTGGAAGACAATACCAGCTTGTACATGGTGGACCTTATGGAGAGAAAGGAATGATAGGTGCTTTGAAGATCAGAGTGTCAACATACAGATGATTAAGATGAAGCATATAAGCCTGCTATTTTTTTGGTGTAAACAAGAGTTGGTAGGGGAGACAGTAGATTTGGTAGATTTCACAGGGAACTTGTAAAAGTACCCAAAGGGGGGGTGCGTCCACCACTCTGTGGGTTGTAAGTTTCCAATTCATCATTCATTGAATGATAAATTTTTTGTGTGAATACAAAGCTACCCTTATCTCAAAAAAAGAAGAAAAAGATCATGAAAAAAAGGAAGAGCATAAAGTAATTATGTTTGGGAGAAATAATAGAGAGATGTAAGGGAATTAAGAACACTGAAGACGTGTCTTTTATGGTGAACGTGTGGAAGGTATTATGGGGTGAAAAACAGAGAGATTAGGAAGGAGATCATAGGGGTGTAAGGAGGGGGGGGGGAGTGCTAAAGTGTTTTTTTGAACTTTTGAGGATGCAACGTTTTAGTCTGAAGGGGCAGTGATTTGGGTAATTAATTGTCAAAACTCTGTAAAAATAGTGAAATACATTCCTGATTTGTGGCTTGCCACGTAGGCGGGCCTTGGATTCTCTTTTATATATATATAAGATTGCCATTGGTCTGAGACTTTATATGTCAGTATTATCCTTTCTGTATTTGTAGCTCGACATCCATTTTATTGACAGTGTAAGTGCTCTTAGTTGTCCCGGTCAATATATGTGGTTGCTCTACAGTTATGAGGGCTCAATCATCAGTTTTAGTTCCTTTTTCTTCCCAGTTGAAGTTTGTCTTCTGTATGTTGTGAGGGCATGTCATAAATTTATATTCTACTGATTTATCTGGTACAGACTGGAGTTCAGGTCTATTCATCAGATTTAATTGTGGCACACCTGAAAGATGGCAAGATGCATCAACTTGTTTTTAAGTGACCATGCTTCTTGAATAACTAGTTAGCACTTCTTACCTTCTAATATTCAAGAAATTTTCTTACGTTTCAGGTTCTTTGTCTTTATGTGATGAAGACATTAAGAACAATTGTCTTACAGTTTATCATCCTCTGCACGTGTGCATGTGTCTGTGTGAGGAAGGATTTAGACATGTTTTTTTTTCATTTGCTCATGATGTGGATATCATTTATTAAATGTTTTTGCCTTCTCTTTTTAGAGGACTCAGAAGTTTGAGAAATTAAAGATAACATGTTTGATATTAGCAAAAAACTTCTGTATATTTTGTTTGTGACATATATAATGCTATTCCTCTGCTCTGTCCAACTTGTCGTACTTGCTATGATCAATTTAATCTAGTTTTGGGATGCAGTTTACTAGTGGCTTAGACAACTTACTCTTTTTATGATTCAAGTACTAGATGAACGGTTTATGGTAATGCAGGTGCCTCATAATAAAGTGGCCACTATCAAGGAGGCTTTAAAAATTTCAGAAAGAAAAGTTGCAACTCTGACTAGATCCTTGCATTCTTCCTTGAAACTTAAGGGAGAACCAAATTATGCCGATACTATCATTTCTGTTAAGGAACATCTAATGAGGAGATCGTGTTGTAGATTCCTACGTCAAGATATGCAGGTCGCCTCTGTCCTGAGTTATAATGCTTCAAGCTTTTTCTTCTGTCACTAACATACATCATTTATTATTATTTTTAGATGTTTGTCATTCAGAATGTGAGGAAAGGAAATGGCCATTACGATATCATCCTCAACTATCTTGATGTGTTGGTTCAAAGGTTTCTCTTACAATTTTCCTACTATTTTTCACGATTACGTTTTCGAAAAAAATTCTGTTCTACCTCTGTGTCGTGATTGTTTAGATTTTTATTTTTTTGATAATTCCAGTTTGAAGGTGACTGTTGGTCCAAATCCAAGCATCATCATCTCTAACAATTTGAATGATCTACTAATCACAAAGGTAAAAGTCATGAATATACTGAGAAAAATTGTCCTGTATTTCATTTCCTAGTTTGATTTTATTTTGATGTGCTACATTTTGGCTCTGTAGAATTTCCCAAATATCAATGCTTGTGCTGCATTGAGATTTGTGTTAAAGGTTGAGATCTCAAAGAAATTTGGTGCTAGGACTCCCGCGCATGAAATGCAGGTAAAAAGTACAAACTAATGAATTTCCAAAGCAACAATAGACAATTTTGTATATCTATGTAAATTACCACCTTTCTCACATTGACAACAACTTTGAGAAATTAGAAGAAGAAAAAGAAGAGATATTGGGAATTGAATTGATTGATCATTCCTCAAGTTGATGGGATTAAATAGTTGTTACAGATTATGTAAATAAGGAAAGAAACTAATAAAATATTACATGATCTCCTAACTGCCTAATTAAAGGGATTAGGGAATATTCCCATATCTAGACTATCTAATCATACCTTATTTAAATGTTCTAATATCTACACTATCCAAATATACCATAATTAACACTCCCCCTCAAGCTGGAGCGTATAAGTCATAAGCTCCTAGTTTGCCACATATATAGTCAATTCTAAATCCTTAGTGATTTTGAAAAACTATCTGCCAGTTGATCTTATGAGTTGACAAAACTTATGGCGATGTATCCAGACTTAATCTTTTCTCGAATGAAATGACAGTCTATCTCAATGTGCTTCGTTCTTTCATGGAACACCGCATTAGAAGCGATATGTAGTGCAACTTGGTTATCACAAATCAATGTCATCGGTTCAACTCCTGCCATCTTCAATTCGTGGAGAAGTTGTCTCAACCATATAAGCTCACACGTAGCTAGTGCCATAGCTCTGCCTTTGTGCTTGATCTAGCTACGACAGCTTGCTTTTTACTTTTCCAAGATATAGATTGCCTCCAATTAGAACACAGTAATTGGAAGTGGACTGCCTGTCAGAAGGAGATCTTGCCCAATCTGCATCAGAATATCCAACAATATTGGTATATCCCTTATCTTCATACAATAAACCTGAAGCGAGGCTCAAAACGTGTTGAGCGCTTCACCTTGATTTGTGTGCGCTTCAGTGTCATCATCAAGGTTCTAAGGCAAACGTTTCCTTGCCAATGAACCTCGTATGAAGAAGTGACACTAAATAATTGATATTTCTCTTTATCATAATTTTTTTCAATTTCTTTGGACATATATTTGTCATTCATGTTTATAATTATTGGTCTTGGACTAAACATATATATTTGTATTCTTTTCTCCCTTTGCGCCTTTTTTCATTAAAACCCACGCTTTATTTGCGCTTTGCGCCTAAAGCCCTCACGGACCTTAGAGCTTTTTTGCGCTTTTTGCCTTTGATAACACTGCTGTCCACGTGTTTGCAATCCAACATACCACCATCTTCCAAAATGTCTTAGGCATATTTCCTTTGAGTTATAGCAATACCGTGGCTAGACCGTGCCACTTCAATGCCTAGAAAGTATTTCAACTTGCCCAAATCCTTAGTTTGAAAGTGACTTGGGAGGTGTTGTTTGAGTTGAGCAATACCTTTATGATCATCTCATGTGATAACAATATCATCAACATAGACAATTAAAAAGATATGTCCGTCGTGAGATGAATGCCTATAGAATACAAAGTGATCAACTTTCATTCAGATCATTCCAAATTGTTGGACAATAGCTCGAAAACGACCAAACCATGTTCTAGGAGAATGCTTGAGATAGAGGGATCGATTTTTTTTACAAACTAGCCTAGACTCCCCTTGAGCAACAAACCCGGTGGTTGCTCCATATATACCTCTTCAACAAGCGCTCCATGTAGGAATGCATTTTTGATGTCTAGTTGAAAAAGGGACCAATGATTTATTGCTGACATAGAGATAAAAAGACGGACATAAGCCATCTTGGCAACTGGTGAAAAAGTATCTCCATAATCAATGTCATAAATATGAGTGTATCCCTTAGCAACCAATCTCGATTTGAGATGATCAATAGCTCCATCCAAACCTACCTTAACTGTGAATACCCAACGACAACCAACTGTGATTTTGCCTCCAGGTAAAGGAACAAGCTCCCAAGTACTATTATCATGCAAAACAGTCATCTCCTCAATCATAGCCTAACAAGCTAGTAAGTAAGGCATGATATGAAGGTGACGATGATAACTTAAATAAGTATAAATGGGAGTTTGATTGGCAGTAGTTCTAGTACCTTTGCGAAGAGCAATGGGAAGATCATCTGATTAGTGCTTGACCGAAGCAGAAAACATTGTTGGAGCAAGTAATGAGTCACTAGGATTGCTTTGTGTATATGTATCAGAGTTAGAAATACTAATTGGATTAGCAAGCTCAGAAGGAGGTTGAGGTCGTCTGAAATAGACCTTAAGAGGTGGAGGTGAAGCTGAGGTTGGAATAGTTAGAATTGGAAGGACTGATATGGCCTTTTGATTTTCCATATTAGGAGAAAAATACGGAGAAGTCTCGAAAAAAAGTAACAAGATCAAGTACTTATTAGTAGAGGGATCAAAGCATTTGTAACCTTTTTATAGATGAGAATATCGAGAAAGACACATTTGAAAGCCTTGTGCTGAAGTTTATCTTTTCCAGGGGTAAGATTATGAACAAAACAGGTGCAACTAAACACACGAGGAGGAAAGGGAAACAAATTTTGGTGGACTAAGTGTGGACTTTGGTACTGGTAAACAGATGAAGTCATGCGATTGATGAAATGACAAGCACTAATAACAGCATCACCCCAAAAATGTAAAGGGACATGATTGTGAAGAGCAATGTCCGAGCTGTTTCAATTAGATGTATGTTATTTTGCTCAGCAACTCCATTTTGTTAAGGAGCATATGCACAAGAAGACAAGTGCAATATGCCCTGGGTTGACATAGAAGAAGAGACAGAAGTATTCTCAGGCATTATCACTGTTTAACTTCTTAATGAAAATACCAAATTGATTGTGAATATCATCACAAAATTTCTGAAAGATAGAGAACAACTCAGATCTATTTTTCATTGAAAATAACCATGTGCACCTAGAATAGTCATCAATAAAAGTAACAAAATGAAAGCCTAAGGAAGAATTTACACGACTTGGACCCTATATATTAGAATGAACAATTTCAAACATAGAGGTGGCCCTATTATTGATGCGCTTTGGGAAAGAGGCACAAGTATGTTTCCCAAGCCGACACAACTCACATTCTACCAAAGATAAACTGGGGACCATGTTCTACAATTACAAGAGACTTGGATCACCCAATTGATTATGGAGCAATTCAGAAGAAACAACAGAAGTGAAAGCAACATGTGGTGTTGGCATAGACAACACGTACAATCCTTGTGACTCATGTCCTTTTCCAATCATTTGCCCCGTACTCCGATCCTGCACAATAACAGAATCATCAAGGAAGCTTACAACACATTTCAGGTTTTTTGTCAATTTGCTAATGGAAATAAGATTATACGGGCATTCAAGTGCAAAAAGGACTGATTTTAAAGGTATGGAAGGTAGGGGGTGAGCTATACCTATCCCTTTTACAATAGTCTTTGATCCATTAGCCAAAGTAACACTAGAGACGGTAGAAGGGGTAGTAAGAGTAGAGAGAGTATTTTTGTTACCAGAAATATGGTCAGAAGCACCAGAATCAAGAATCCATTGTCCTTGAGATGAAGACTATGCGACATAAGCAAAGGAGTTACCTAGTTGTACTGTGAAGCAGCTGATGAGGTTGATAATTGTTGCCTTGATGTTTGGTACTAAAGGTATTCATTATAGTCTGCTCCCGTTAAAGTGACAGATTGAGATGATCCATCCTTGTCATTAGGTGCAGGTAGAATACCATCTCCATTATGAGCAATATTTGTTGTGTATCAAGGACGATCATTATTGTGTGGAGGCTTACCATGAAGAAGCCGACATTCCTCTCTTACATGCCCTCCCTTATTACAATGAGTACAATGTAAAAGGAGAGTCAACATTCCTCTCTTATATGTCCTCCCTTATTACAATGAGTGCAATGTTTATTATTCCTCCATTTTCCTTTCCGGTATCCACCTTGGAAATTGTTAGTTTGGACAGTCATGATAGATGCATCATAAGAATTTACCTTTGGTGATACAGATGCGATGCGTAGTAATCTTGCAAATACTTCTTCCAAGGTAGGAACAAATGGGCTAGAAAGGATTTGGTCATGAACTCAGGTTAGGTCTGCTCGCAACCCAATCAAAGCCAAGACCATAAAGAACCTGTCTCTTTGTGTCTCATGCTCATCTAAATGAATCAAATTTATCCTATAAGGATTCTACCTGACCCAAATAAGTTGCCATGTCTTGTTGATTCTGTTGTAGATGAACAATATCTGACACACCTTTGAAAATGAGTTGTATATCATTTCTATACAAAAATTTGGCTTTGTTCCACACTTTGTAACAAGTTTTACAAGACTGAAACAAATTTAAGAACTTACGATCAAGTAAATTCCACAAAAGATTGTGCATCTATTTCAACCCGAGCAGGTCTATCAGTTGGTCCAATATTACTACTGTTTTTGAGCAAGTGATCTTCAAATCCTTGACCTATAAACCACAATTCTACAGAGGCTGCCCAGGAGGTGAAATCACCACTACCATCTAACTTTACAGTAGTAATTACCAGTGATGGTGTAGAAGAAACAATTGACTTAACAATCTGATTTTGAGTAATCTGATTATCAGTTTGGTTATGAGGCATTTTTCACAAAAAGAAGTACCGATGGATTGATATTTAGCTCCAATGCTGGATTTCGCAATCATGCGTTGCTTCTTGAACTTCTAATATACAAGATTGTCTCAACTGGAACACTATAGCCATATTTAAAATGTTGATTGGACGGAGACCATATACTCAATCAACTTGTGCATACCCAATAGTGTCCTTAATTCAAATAATGTCACCTGTTTCCTGGAGCAGAACCGAAGAATACAGACTAATGCATCTCAATGAGCTTCAGATGGAGAATCTAGAAACCCACTGATGATACTCTCTAAAAACAAAATATCAGATCGTGTTATACAGAGAAATTTCAGTTTTCCAACTGATCTCTTGTTTCACCTAGGGTCTCTTAGAGGTCCCCTTTGACCTGGGAGAAGCTTAACATTCAGATGCATGGGGTATTGATAGGTCTACAGTTTGTCAACCTTGTTTTCTCAAGTATGTCCTGAGCATACTTCATTGTGAAATAACAATACTTGATATAGACTGAGCTACTTCAATACCTAGGAAATAGTTAGGTCCTTGGTATGGAATTTCTGAAAGAGACATTGCTTCAAGCTGTCAATGCCCTCTTGATGACCATCAGTGGTAACTGTGTTATCATTGATTATCAAATAGATGCATAGATTAGAGGCTGAGTGTCAGTTAAATACAGAGTGATCAAGGTCGCTTCAAATCATGCCAAACCATGTATAATTGTACTAGATGTTGAACCCATAATTGAGTAATTTAAATGTTCTCTCTAACGATTTAAGTCTTCAGATGGGATGATCATACACTTCAATATGGTATCAAAGTAGAGCAGATAAAGGTCCTGAGTTCGAGTCTCATCGCTATCCCTTAAAAAATCCTTCCACATGCTTGGCCTATGAAAAAGAATCCGGTTAGCACCTGATAAAACCTAAACATATCATTCAAGGTTTACTTAGTTCAATCTACGTACATAAAGGTCTAAACATGTCAGTCAAGGCTTATCTAGTTCAATTTCAACTATTGGATTTCAGCTCTATGCCATCAAACCATTACATAACTAAGGGTGAGGTCTTTAATCACCCATCCTATTTCCACCATTCCGATAGTCCATTAACGACTTTTTTGATCATTCATGGCCATTAATTACAACCAACCCCTTCAAGTTTTTCTATCCACTAACCACCATTAATACCCCTTGATGTGAGCACCACTCCAAGCTCCATGAAATAACTAATATCTACCATACATATTACATAGTTTACCCATATCACATTGATACTAATTTATCAAGCCAAGGTGGAGAAATTACCTTAAAAGGATCAGCACCCCAACTCTTGTCCTTTTGAAGAACTTTTTTTTAGCAATCTAAGCACCTAGAATAGGTCTTTGAAGGGCAAGCATTTATAAGCATTAAATATCCCAAATTACTGATCCTACCTTTGTTGTTTGATCAAGTCTGAGGGTGCAATTTCTCTCCAAAACATGTCCCCTAACTCATGATTTGAGTTTTTAGACAAAATCTTGAAACTCCTTTTACAGTGGTTGAGGTTTCACGCTGTGGCATATGTTGTTGGGGCCACCGCGTGGTTAATGCGCGAGTTGCTTGGCTTGCCAGACAAGTTTCACGCCTTAGTTGTTTGATAGTCATTAAGCTTCCTTGGCAGCAAACTTCCTTGGGTAACGTGGCAGTGAGGCTAATGCCTGATCTAGTCGACATCTGGGCAACCTTCATGTGTTAGACTCAAAGTAGATCCGACTATTTTCTGGAACTCACCCATTAATACTCTGTTTCACTCCACGCCGTGACTACCGGGTGACTTGCTTGGCCTACCAGGATTGGGCTGAAATGTGCTGAAACTTCCTCATGAAAACATGTCCATGCATTATCCATACCATGATGAGACTCCCTTAGCTTCCATGCAATGGGCGCGTTATGGTGTGATAGACTTGTAACCTATTTAACCTTTAAACTTCAAAATTCTCCCCTTTTGCTATAATATCGATCCCAACTCATCACTATTTTCTAACACCCAAGTCAACATCCACATCATTGTTTAAACATTGAAATCACATATGTCTGCCTATTACGTCTGCTGCTTTTGAAGCTTAGAAAAAAGATGCTGAAGCAACTGATATAATTCCCGCACAAATAACTATAAAATCCACCGAAAGACTTATTTTGGGCCATTGATTGTTGGACACCAAATGAGGAACTATCAGTAAAACGATTCTCAAATACTGATGTTCTTTTTCATGTCCGGAACTGTGTTAGAACTTCGACTTTAACAACTTGCGCTTTAAAAGAAATCTTCAACAGCTAACCTTGCTGAGCTGCTTTTTGAAAATTTACCTGATACTTCGATTAATGCAAGCATATTGATAATATGCGCAGGTTACCCGTTCTCTTTTAGGCAATTCACTTGATCTGGTTGCTGAGGTGCAAAAGGCACAAACACAGTTCCGTAACTTGGCTGATATTACCTTTTCCGCTCCAACTGGTATTGTTGTTGGATTCTTTCTTTCATTTCTTGCTCGACCTGCTGACTTCTGCTTATGATATCTGTTTGCACTTAGGCCTCTACTTCTCTAGCATCAGGCGCTTGCTGACAATTATTTTAGGGTTATTTATTGCTGTAATTTCAGTAATTTAGAATTAATGTTTGAGGTTGCTTAATTAGTCCTTCTAGGCTTCTACTCTATACTAATGTTTGAGGTTGTTTAATTAGTCCTTCTAGGCTTCTACCCTATATTATCTGACATTATTTGACTAGGTATGGAATTTTAACATGCTAATATATATGACTTTTATGCTATATTGATGGTGTGAAATTAAAATAATCTGTGTAAAGCTAATTTGAGAGAACATTTGAATAGATTTACTTCTGCAAAATCCTGAAATTTGCAGAAGTTACATTGAATATATCATTAATAGAATGGTTTAACATGTTGGGATTTTCTAAAATAGAAAGCCTCGTGTAAAACTGAACAGTGTGAATATTTTAATATTGTTGGATTAGGGGTAGTAAATTCTAATTTGTATGCGTTCTTATTTAGTTGTGCTGTTGTGTGTCTTGCAAGATTGGTCACAAAAGGTACCGTTGTGGGAAGACTCATTCTGTCTTCCTATTTAGTTCTAATTGAATTTTAGATTAACATTTCCTTTGGCTGAACACATTGATAGCCCCTTAAAATTGTGAGTATAATTTCATTTAGACACTCAAACTATGGCATGTTCCAATTAAGCACCCAAACACATGATAAAGTATTCCTATTAGACACTTCCAACAAATATTTTGGAAAAGTTTGTGTGTGTGTTCACAAGCCCCCTTATGTTGATAAGTTAATAACATAAAATTGCCTCCTTTAATTATACACATCAGCATCATTTGGAACATGCATGAGGTTTTCCCCCCTTATTGAGGTTAATGCATACAATTAAAGGAGGCGACCTATTTTAAGTGATTAGCTTATCTGCGTAACAGACGCTTGGGAACAAGTGCAAAGGTTTTCCCAAAATTTGAGTCGGAAGTGTCTAATAAGAGAACTTTATCATATGTTTAGGTGCTCAACCGGGACATGCCATAGTTTGAGTGTCTAAGAGAAATTTAATGGCAAGTTTAAGGACTTGTCGATGTATTCTGCCATTTCCATTGTGTCTCTTCCTTTCAAGGGGCTATTTGTTATTCTTTTCATCCACCTTAAAAATTTCTTTCTCTTGTCTTGTAAGTCTCACATCAGGCTGTGTCGCCTGTTTGTTGCACATCCTTTTTGTATTTCTAGCAATGCAATTCTGATGATTGTAGTCATTTTTCATGTTCTCAAGTTGTTGAGCTCCTCTTACACACTACATTTCATGTATTAAGTTTCTAGCATGGAAATGTACTAAGAAAATTGAAGATAAGTGACTAGTAGCTATAGCTTTGCTTTCCCCTGGAGATGAATACTGTTAATTATTATCTTTGGCTGCATGGTTATATTGCATGATTCTTTAGTTCTTTTATCACCAAAAGGAGGGAATTGTGAATTAATTCATATTTTAGGATTGATAGACAGATGAATTTCATGCCTAGGTGATACATGGGCACTTTATGCCTTTACTTTTACTGCAATTTATTGGAAACTAAAATCTTCTGCAATAAACAGTAAATTTGTCCTTATGGAGTAGGTTTTTAGTAGTCAATGCTATTGGCAGATAATTTAAACTATTTTGGTAATATAAGCATGGGACATCTTTATACTGAACACTTGACTTCACGTTTGCAGTTGAGAAACTTGAGTTGCAGCTTCATTTTGTGAATTTTACTACTGGCAAGAAGGTGAAACTGACACTAGACGTGTCATGCTTGAATAGGTACAATCCTTATGTGTATACAGATTCGTATCTTTTGCTTTCACCTTTCACATGATGGTGTATGAACTAGTTCATGTTTCCGGCAGGATAAGTTGTCTTCTACTGTGCATTATAAGTGTCCCTTTAGTTCTCAAAACCAGAATGAAGAAAGCAAACTCAATGTTGAAATTAGTTTGATAAGTTGGTTGCTTCTTATAGGTGATAAGACGAGCACAATGAAATCATTTAAGCTATTTTTTAATACCAATCTATCTGGTCTTGATTATTCTTGTCTGGTTTCTCTGTCCTGGTTAGAAACATAGAGAGCACGGGTTGTTTGTGTATCATTTCTTGAAACAGGAGAGTTGATGTATGATCTGAACATAATAATGCTCCATTAGTTCCAGTGTTCTCTTCTTAGAGAAAAACTTAAAAACATTAGCTAGTCACTCTCCTTAGTCTGGTGGTTTTTAAACTGCTAGGCGCTAGCTTGTCTCAGATGTAGGAATCATATGGTTGGAACATCTAATTATTATCAAGATTGGATAAAGTGGTGCATTTGAGGCACACGCAACTATGCTCTAAGCAAATAGGCGTTAAATCAAGCAATTAAGGTGTACTGGTGACCACATGTGGCAGGACAAATACATCGATTTAGACCATATTTCTTATGTTACTATGTCCAAAATTTGTCTGAAGTTCTGCATATATATCATTTATTACCTCAGACTCCTTACTCGTAATTTAGTCAGAACTTTTTTTCCTAATAGAAGTAATTTTTCAATGATCATATAGGTTGTGTTGATTGTTATTGAATTCTGCTTTTCATCAATTCTTCATAAGATTATCATCAACTTCTTGTTGATATGTGACAACATCTTCATCGTGTCTCACAAGTTACTGACATTCTGAGGATTTTCTGACAGAGGAGTCTATCCTTCAGAAGTTGTTCCATCCCAGTTTGCAGCTCTAGCTGTTCCCGCGAAACATTCAGATGATCCGCTACTTGGTGAAATTAGAGATGCTGTCAAAAGCCTTAGAGCTGGATACACGAGGATTATACGGTTATGTGGTTGTATTTCACAGGTGGTTCAAGCCTAGGGAGGATAACTTCAGCAGAAAGGAAAAATTAAACAACTTGGATGAATGGACTCTTCTTGGGGCTGCCACTGCATGGAAGGCAAACAAACTTACCCTTGCGTGCTGCTATAGTTGTCAAATTGCACAGGTTCGACATTCTCACAGGTCCTTTACTGTGTTAACAATGCATCATATGTTGAATGATGATGGTGGTATATAGGGTGAGACTGTAGCTGAATGTATAACTTGTTTCCTTTGATGCTGAAGTATTGTCCTCGGGGCATTTTCCCAGGTCTGTTTGTTTTTCCTTATTTTTTTTCTCCAAACCCTTCTTATTTTGTTGTTTTTATTTTTGTGGACGAGGGTTTTTTTGGGGGGGGGGGGGTCTAAAATGTAGAACTAGAATGATCAGTGTGTACTTTAATGAAGTAATACAAGTTGTCTAGCTACATTTTGCTCATGCACATGTGTCCCTAAAGAAAGGGTGAAAACTCTGACGAGGAACGCTATAGTTTGCCTACTTTAGCTGTATGGATTTTCATACTCTTACCAGCTATGGGCGTTTTGCGTCTACGTCTTGATGCAAATGAATCTAAAAGTGTCGTAAATATTTGGACGTGTGAATTTGGCTAGGGATGGTTAGTATTAACTATTCATGATTGCATTTACTTTTCACAGGCTTGTTTGGTCATATATTCTACTAATTGTCCTTTACCCTTAGAATGCCACCACCAAGTTTGCACTCTGTATACGTTATAAGTATTGGAGATGTGATGATGAGGGGGACCACGTATTATTTCCTCATGGAACCTCATCTATAGTTAATACATGTGCTTCATTAGTTGAGGTTGATTATATGTATCTTATCTTTCGATATTCTAAGGTTTTACAGTGATTGTCTATTTGCTTTACAATCACATAGGCAGAGTTGATATCATCACTAAAACGAATAAATTATACGTTTGTATTATCGGATGCAAGTAGTCTATATACATGTTTCGTTTTGGTTACTTGATGAGAAGTGTTCAAGGCTAACTCCTGCTGTGGAATGTACCATGAAAAATGATATTTGAATATTCTCGACTTTTGAGATGACTATTTGGATGCATGTGGCATATGAAAATTTCATCTCCTGCACAAGACAAACTGAACAACAGGAACAGTGAGTCCTAATCATGATCAACTATAAATTGAATGGCCAAGCTTACAAGATGTAATGGAATATCTAAATTTGATTATTCAGTATGCATCCCATTGCAATAGGGGAAATTAAACTGTAATTATGATTAAGTGCTTTTAAAACAAACAACATGACTAATCAAACGGAAAAGAGTTTTTGGAATTAACTTAACCTTTTTTTGCTATAAACTGAAATCACCTCACTGTCTGTGTCTGCATTCTGTTTCTGTCTAGATGATTGTACAAGTTACTTTAAGATTATGGAAGACATAATATAACTCAAACTTTATTGTTTGGTACTTCCTTCATCCACTTTTAGTTGTCATGATTTTTTTTTTAGGGACACTATAAGAACTTTGACAAATATTTTATGATGTATTTTTTCATCATATTGATATGTAAAAAATTGCAATTTATAGTACTTTTTATATAATTTTTGAATATCTAATTATTATTTTTAAAATATCGAATTAATGTAATCTAATTAGTTAAATTGATGTTACAAAAATGCAACATGATAATTAAAAGGAGACGGAGGGAGTAAGTTTAAAAGGTAGTAGTCCCCAGATATTTTTTGATAATGAAGCTTTGTAACATGTTTCAAGTACCACACGCCAAAAAAGTGGGACTTGTGGTTTCTTTAGTAAGAAGCAAACTATTCTCAAAGGTTCTCCAACCAACATATAGATATTGACTTATCATAATACTAATAATTTCATCTCAACAAACCATTAATGTTGAGGTCTCTATTCCTCCTTTTTTCTGTTTTTGACTTTTTAATTATTGCTACAATTTTGTCAAAGCTCAGGGACAGTTGAAATTAGTGCGGTTCAAAATCGAATCAAGACCAATAATTCAAATTTTGGTAATAATATTAATGTTTCCTATATTTGGGTTATCAATTTTTAATGGATTGAGATTTTCTCTTAATAGATTAATCAATAATTCAATCATAAATTAGTAAATCATGTGTATATCAATTCCTTGATTTAGGATTTAGTTTCATACTTTTTTATTTCTGACTATCTCAAACTCTTGATTATTCTATAAAATGTTAGTGAACTTTTAAGCCAGATATAATTTTTCAGCTCATGTGCATGATTCTTTTAGTTTGTCACAATCTTATTTCTAAGTGATATATTCAAGGGATAAAGTACAAATATACCCCAAAACTATCGTAAATGGTATGTAGATACCCTCCGTCATACTTTTGGGACATTGGTGCCCCTGCTGTCCAAAACTAGAGTGTATATATCCTTTATACTAACGAACATACACGTGTCATAACCTTATCCACTGATCGACATTTATTAAATATTGGATCGAAGGATAAGATTGTGCCACGTGTCCCTATTTTAGTCTCCCGTTAGAGTGAAGGGCATATATGCTCTAGTTTTTGGATGACAGGGGCACCAAAGTCCCAAAAGTATGACGGAGGGTATCTGCATACCATTTACTATAGTTTGAGGGTATATTTGTCCTTTTTCCCTATATTCAATGATTTTTTTGTGTCAAATCTCAATAGTTAAATTGATAATCAAATCTATAATGATAGATAAACCGATATCTTAATGATTCTATAACGATTTAACATATCTAAAAAACAGTAACTAATAAGTCAAATCAATAAATTTTAAAATCGAAATGAAGCAATCGATATACATCGTTGAAATCACCTTTTTTCTCTCTCTGAAAAGGTAAATCAAATAGAATTTGCCAATATGAATGTAGATTTCATTTCTCTATTCGACCTTTGGATTTTGGTAAACAACCCAAGAATTTGGTATCCCTTACCAAACAAAATCTAGTGTATTTTGATTGGTGGTGTCATTATCAAAAGCACATAAATAACCACTCCTATAGACGTTATCAGAATATTTGATTAGACTAGAAATTAAATTATAAATGGCGGTGACAAAATATAATTTTACATCTCAAACAAAATAACAACTTAATATATTTGATTGACATCTTTACACTATATTTATAAGTTTGAAATAAAGTTGGACAATTAGAAAATGATGAAGCACGGTGAGCTTAGCAAGAGATATAAAGTCCAGACAACTCGAATTTATGATGGGGTCATAGTATTATTAGCAAAACATATAATATATATATATATATATATACTTAAATTTATATAAAGTTAAATGAATATTTATTTCATTTCATTTGTTGTCTTACTTTTTTTAAAGATCTGTTTTAAAAAGAATATTTCTTTCTCTTTTGACAATGATTTCATTTCAACTTTCTACGTTGTATCTTTAAGATCACAAGATTAGTACTTTAGGGTGTGACCTAGTGGTTAATGACGTGATTAAGATTTAAGAAACCCAAGGTTTTAAGTTCAAAATTGAGCGGAGATAAAAAAAACACAAGAATTACCTGATACATGTTGTAGATTGAAACTAGTTGAGTTGCGCGAAAGCTAATCCAAATACTGATCATTAAAAAAAAATTACAAGATTAAAAGGCACTTTAATATCTTTGACATATTTTTAATTTAACACAAAAAAATTTAAAATACTTTTTTATTTTCTTAAATTTCATACTATATTAAAACAAGATAAATAAATTAAAACGAAAGTAGTTATCTTTTTGCTTACCGTACTAGTTGTAATATGGGTAAGAATGTGATATCCGCGTGAAATAAAGTAGGGTCCCCAACAAGCACATCACCTTTTTTTCCTTTCTTTTCTAATCAGTGGCAGTCCCTTCAAGTTGTTAGGATCGAAATATTTAGGTGTAATGCGAAAGTTAATAAAGCAAATTTTGAAAGATTATAAGAAGACAGACGAGAAATATATCAAAAGATATAAAGATTTAATGTGGTTCGATCAATCGATCTATGTCCACAAAGGAGATGAGCAATCCACTATATAAATATGAGAGTACAAAATATAGAGAGAATAACATCAACCAATTCACTCGGAATACATGGGAGGTTCACACAAGTAATAACGTATTATTTGTGTCCCACAAATTCTCCCCTTAACCAAAACTCTCAAAGCCCCTAGAACTACATTGTGAATGATGATTAAGGAACAAAATTTTATTTATAGAGTCATAAATCTTTTCCTACAAGAAAAAGAACTAATCAATCCTAAACTTTTTCCTAAAAGTAAAACTTATTTATGGTAAAAAAAAACTCGGGGCAATTAATGCCCAACACAAGTGGCTCATTAAAGTATATATTACTCCAATTGAAATTTTATCATGTGAGAGGCATAAATATTACTCTCTCCATTTCAAATTAATTGAATTGTTGATGCGTTTCACACCCTTTAAGAAAAAAGATTAGGGCATAAATTAGTCATATATTTCTATTTTTACTCTTATTAATTATTGTCAAATTGATTAAAATAACTAAATATTAATTATAATTACTAATTCCAATACTAAAATAGTCTTGAAGGTTGAACAATTAAGTTAATTTGAAAAATAAAAAATATCTCAATAATTCAATTAATTTGAAATGAAGGGAGTACGTTATGAGATCCTCACATGTTTTGGCAAGTGAAGTTTGGGTCGCACTTACAGAAAATGGGCTAAAATCTCTATTTCTCTCTCTTTCTCCTATCCAGTATAAGGGTGTGCAAAAATTGAACTGATCGATAAATCGAACCAAAAAAAGTGATATTGATTTATTGTTATTGGGTTAACGGTTATTTAATGGTTTTATTAAAAATATTTATTGGGTTATCGGTTTGATATTGATTTTTTAATATTGGATTATTGGGTTAACCGATAACCCATTAAGAATATAATTTACTATATTAATTTTTAGTCATACATAAATATCAAACAAAAAATATTAATATAATCACTATATTAGACTATAATTATAAGGACCCTACACAATTAACACTACTTAATTAACTTTGCTCTCTACATTTACCCCTTAGGTTTTAGTATTACTTTAGTCTTTAGGTTCACAACATCAGAAACCTAAAGAACTAAAAACGCCGACGGCAAGGGTTAGGCAACGACCAGGGTTGTGAATTGTGAGTATTTGCTATACTTTTACTACACTAAGCAGAATTTTTGCACTCAATGAGTAATTAGATTTCTCTCTTTTATATTTCACGTTAAATTGTTGGACAAGTCATATATTTGTTCTGAAGGATTTTCTTATTGGTTAAAACCGAAAACCGAACCGTTAAAGACCAAAACCGATAAACCAAAAATCGATAACAAATATCTTATTGGTTTGGTTATCGATCAAAAACCGATAAACCGAACCGATAATACTTAAAACCGAACCGAACCGACCGATACACACCCCTAATCCAGTATCTTTTTCTTCTCCTTTTTTTATTTCGTTTCTTCTTGAAATTTTATTATTTTTCTTGTTAAATATTCTCTTTGTCCAATAATAATTATTCACTATTGATTTGACACACTTTTTAAGAAACTATAAATAGAAAGATAATTTTATTATATCACCCTTTGAATATAATAAATACAATGTATTGAAAAATGTAATAGAGAAATGACTATAATTAATAATAATGGTAAACTACGAAACCAAGTATAAAATTATTCATGAATTTCATAAAATGGACAAGTATTATTGAATATTTATTTTTAGTATAGTGGACAAATATTATTGAACAAAAGAAATATTTTTATTCATCAAAGTCAAAATTAATAGTTAATACTTCTAGTAGAATAGCTTTGTGATTTAGTTTGGATCATTTTTTTTATCAAATAAATATTACATTATTTAATTTGATTTTTCAAATGCTGAAATCAAGTCAAATTAATTAAGTCGATTTTTCATCATTTTAATTTTTTTTTTGCTATTTGTTTTTTGTAGACTTCTAGAAAATATATAATAATATAAAATTTTGGTCTAGTTATATATAGGATCCTTCAAAAAAAAAAACGTATGCACTATCTAAGAATTTAATCATTTCTAAGAAATATGATAACTTATTTCCAACGATTTACTATTTCTTTTGTCCCAATTTAAGTGACACATTTCATTTTTTTGAGAGGCAAACAGTTAATTTGATCGAGAATTTGCTTATGGAATCTTCAATTTTTAAAAAATGAAATTTACATATTTGTAAATTACATAAAATGTACTATAACTCACAATAATTGACAATTCAAAATATTTTAAAGATAAGTGAAAATTTTACGGTTAAAGATAGACTTGTTTGAATCTCGAAATCTGAAATGTGTCATATAAATTGAGACAGTGTCACGACCCAAACCATCGTGATTGGCACTCACACTAACACTCCGGTGGGAGAACCACTACTACAACCCAAATCAAGCAAATAATCTAAAAACTAAGGCATTTAAAAATAGAGTTCCCATAAACTCTAACAAAAGTCTAACAATAATAACTAACAATCGGAAGAAATAACCTAAAACTTGAAAGTCAATGTACCAAAACATTCTAACAATGAACCAAGTCTAAACAAGAAAGGGATACAACTTTTGTGAGGTACGGTGTCTGATATCTATATTGGAGTCCGACTAAATCTATATTCGCTCCGGAAAGTCCTACATTGGGTGGGTAAAGCGCTCCCTAACAAAGATGACTATGTATCAGGGGAACTCGAACCCCCGATATATAGTTAAGGATGAAGAAGTACTGACCACTCCACCACAATCCTTGTTGATAAAAAAAAAAAAAAAGTCTAAATCTTTACTAATATATGATGTTTGCTTATCCATAAATAGCAATATGTGTTCCATTTTTTTCATGGAAAAAGGGAATTACTTAATTTTGTGATTTAAAATTGATATATTTCTAATTAAAAAGTGGTACATATATATTCTCATTCATGTCTAACAAATAAATGTATATTTACCTTTCCATTAACAGAGTAGATTAAAATAAAAACTTGTTTTTTGAATTTCAAAAATGTTAAAAATGTTACGTGACTTTTAAAAGTTATTTCACTTGATATTTTTACCCCTTTAGATCTGACCTAACTAAATAAAATCAATCCTTTTTTAGTTTGATTGATCCAAATTCATTTTATAGTAGAAGATGTATTATTTCTTTTCATGTGGGTCAAAGTTTGGGTTAAAAAAAAGTAGGTGAGGTAAATTTTGAAAGGCTTGTGACATTTTTAAAAATTAGTTTTAGGATTTTTCTAATTTAATAAATATAAGTCTGTTAACGAAAAAAAATATATGCATAATTAATAATAAATTAAAATATAAAACACATATACACCACCTTTTGATGAAGGATATATCTACTCTATATAAAAAAAAAATTAAGGTATATTTAGCCCCTTTTCCCCTCTAAATTCTAATAGGAAAAATCTTTTTAGCTAGAAAATTTGGCCAGAATGATATTTTATCTATATTATTTTACCTTTTAAAATATTTTTACCCTTTTAACTTTAATACCTTTTAACTAAAAAATAGAAAAAACATCAATTTATTTTTAAAATAAAAAAATATTATAACTTTTTTAATTTTCTAGCCAAATTTTCTGGTAATTTAGCACTTCCCATTCTAATAATTAAGCAATCACATGCTTAATTAGGAGGGCTCGACAGAGGCAAAAACAGAGTTGGAAAAGATTAAATTGTTGTACATTGGTAAAGTAAGAGATTTTATTGAAGATATTTAAAGGTGTTTAAGTTTTTCTCTCACACACATAGGGGCGGAGCTATATATGTGTAAGGTGATCAGATGAATATTTTTCATCAAATTTTGTATATTATATATAAAGATAATGTTGTTTGATATGATTATATATTAGGGTTTGCACACCCTTGCAACAACTTGATAGGTGATGGAAGGTGTCTTGAAAAAAATCTAGAAGTAAGCGCACAAATTCGATGCTCTGTTGATCGCTATAATATCAATATAACATTCAACTTCACTCCTTAATATAATGATAATTAATTATTTTTATATCTATTAATTAAACAATCATAATAGTTAATAAATGTGTTATTTTTCAGTTGTTATTTATTAAATTAATTTTTAATTAGTGACCTGAAATATAGATTAGTCATGTCAATAATTAGTTATTGATAGTTACAATTCTGTTATTCAACTAGTTAGCCAATGAATTTAGTTTCTACTCCATATTTTTACTTGGTTCATTCATTAATAAATATACTTCTCTACTCCCTTTTTCTTTTACATTCTTTTCGAATTGACTGAGATTACTTGAAAGTGTTAGAAAGTATTGTTTGAGTCGTGCTAGGCACTATCTTAAAAAAATATTTTAGTGATGTAAAATATTTTTCATGATTAAACAAATCATCTATATAAGAAAAATAGAAATAACAATATTTAATTACTATAAATCCAATAAGTTATCTTTTATATTCAGATTAGCAAATCAAAAATAATAAAAGATAAAAAGAAAAAGAAAAGAACTATCCAAATCCGCAAAATTCACTGTGTGTCCTTAAGAAATTTAATCCCCTAAGTACCCGGGGTTGTAGATTAAAAACATTTTGTCCATAAACCTAAGCTATTTGTATTAAAAAAATGGACAAAGACCAAACCTGATATGTTTTTGAATAGTTAAAGGACTAAAATTGGTAAGTTTATAGTTAAGAGACTAAAACCGGTAAGTGTATAGTTAAGGGAACAAAGTTGATAAGTTTTTGAATAGTTAAAAGACTAAATTTGTTAAGTGTATAGTTAAGATACCATTTTAGACCTACTACTATAGTTAAGAGACTATTTATGTCATTTTCTCTACCTTTAATATAAGATTATAAAATTCATTTTTTTTTTAATTTTCTTAAATTACTTGTCAAATTAAAATAAAATAAACAAATTAAATTGAAGGAAGTAATAAATCAAAAAAGAGAAAATAGTAATGAGAACCCCATAGGGTGGGGGGGGGAGGGCTAAATATTTCCTTTCAAGAAAGTGACAGGGTCCCACATAACAACCTTCTTCTCTCTCCTGCATTTTTTGACAACTCACTATATTTAATTATTATCAGTACATTCAGCAACTTCACAATTCTTATAGAGAAATATACAAACTTCCAAAACCAGCACTCTAAAAACAGAGATAGAGATAGAGAGATTGGACTGGAAAGGTCTCAACTTTATCAAGTTTTAGGGTTTATGGGAGCTGCAAAATAAAGGGGTTTATCTATTTGTATACTTGGTTTCTTGTGTACTGTGTAAATTCTTTTCTGCCACCTCTTCAGTTAATTTAGGTAAAAAGTTAGTTACTTTCTTGATTTTCTTGGCTTTTTAACCTTTGAAATGAAATGGGGTTACTCTGTTTCTCTTCTTTCATCATCTGTTTTTTTGTGGATTCCTCATAAATAGGAAAATATTTACTGTTCATGTGAGAATTTTTCTGTTTATCAGTTGTAAAATTATGCTTTGACCTTTTTTTTTCTTCTTCTAATGCAATTTTTTTTATCTTTGTTTGCAGCTTGAGGTTTAATTCTCTGACTAAGCTATTCTGTAATTGATTTGATTCTGTTTTGTTTGTTTAAATTTTCTCTTTTTTTTGGTAAGCTTGCTGGAAATGTTCTGTTAATTTCTTCTAGTTTTGGTTTATCATGTTTCCAAACTATTTAGTAGTGATAAACTAAAATAAATAATTTTGATTGTAGATAATGATGCTTAAAAATAGACCAATGTGGCTCTGTGAAAAATTCTCAGCTTTTTGTTTTTGGAATCTTCATTCCCTATTTATTTGGAGGACCTTTTCCCATTTTTGATCGACATCTTTTATTCCTTGCCTTTTCCTTTTTAAATGCCACTGTGTGTATTATTTCAAAATATAATTTTGTTTTTTCTATGATCTAAGTTTAGTTCTTGAGGTATGTGATAATTTTTATTTTATTTTTTTGTTTAGATTAGGCATATCGAGAATTCGAGATATGAAGGATAGGTTTGTATTTTGTTTCAATTTGCTTCTCTTTTTTGGTGTCACCTTTAATGATGCAAATTCTTTTTCCTTGTAACAGTTAGTTGCACAAATTCATTTCTGCTTTGGGGAGAGCAATTTCTATTGCTCAGAAGTTTTATGTATAAGTTTCTACCGGAGACCTGAATATTTGTACACTATTTTTCATCTAAGAAAAAACTAGGGGAAGAAGGTAATGGGTTATATATGTGAATATTGTGGGGAGCAACGATCAATTGTCTATTGCCGGTCTGATTCAGCTTGCTTGTGTTTGTCGTGTGATCGAAATATCCATTCTGCAAATGCCCTGTCACAACGTCATTCCAGAACACTTGTATGTGAAAGATGTAATTCCCAACCAGCTATTTTCAGATGTGTTGAGGAGAGGGTCTCTCTATGCCAGAATTGTGATTGGATGGCTCATGCTAGTTCTAGTACCTGTTCAACACATAAGAGACAAGCACTTAGTTGTTATACAGGGTGTCCTTCTGCGGTGGAGCTTTCTACTATCTGGTCATTTCTTCTAGGTGACCCTTCAGTTCGTGATTCGACTTGTGAGCAAGGGATGGGTTCAATGAGCATCACTGATTGCCAACCTGGGGATAGCCAACATCCTCAAGTAAAGGAAAAATCTCAAGACATATCTTCTGCACTTGATGAAGCAAACGATTTGCATAATCTAGTCAAGTCTGCCCCTTTTATGGGATCGTCTATGCCTAGTCTTGATAGCGAGCTTCACAATGTTGAACTGCTTGTTGGATCCACAAATTTAACTTGGTCTAAGGTAATATAAGTTCTTAGATATGCATTTTGTTCACAATTGAAGCAATACAGATATATTGCTGAAATTTCATTTGTAATTTTGCTCACCAAAATGTATTATTATTATCATGTTCTGTGATGTATATCACTTACTACCAATGAGTAAGTCACTGTTCTTTTTACTCTTTTGTTGCTGGTGTTGAAGCTAAGGTTGTCTTGCTCCTCGTTTTTCCTCAGGATGTACCAGCAGACTCGATTTTGGATTTTTCAGTGCCATAAATCCTTTTTTTTTTATCATACTAAATAGGAGATTAGCGGAGTTCTAAGAGGTTCAGATACCAAAGCATATTGTTGTACTTTCCTTTTACATACACTCTACCCTCCTCATACCCCACGTGTAGGAATTTACTGGGTATATTGTTGTACTTTCTTTTTAGTCTAATCCAGTAGAAAGAATTTGACTTTAAACTTTTCATTTTATCCTTAGTGAGACGATTTGTTGCCACACGAATATCTATAGCTTGTTTTAGACTATAAATTTCAAAAGTACGTCTTTCTTTCTTAAATTTCGTGGCTAGTCAAACAACATCATGTAAAATGGGACGGAGGGTGTATAGTATTTGATATTTTCATCTGTCTGCAGACAATGATTCCACATTTTAATTTAGCATTGAAATGTTATTGCATGTTGCATCCCCATAAATTGGTGAAGGATGATTTTGCTCTTCCATGAATTCTCTAGATTTGTTAACCCTCTATATCTTGTCGATTTCATAACTAACTGAGAAGGTTATAGTTGTGAAGAATTTGCACCTCAAATTTAGTGCATTCCTCTCTTGGGGACATGTTTTTCTCTGTTTCATTTGATATTTGCCATCTAGAACTATTCCCGCTGATGATAACTTCTTTTATTTGAATATTCCTACTTAATGATTGCTTCTAGGAATTGTTTCTTACATTTTTTTTTGTTCCCTTGATATATCATTTTTCAGATCAAGCAACTTTAGCAGATATTGCTTATTTTTTCACTTCCAATGAATTTGGGGGGGGGGGGGGGAGGGGATAGGAGGGTTGACTAGTAGAGATTGAATTCAACTCAAAAAGATTTCTTTTATCTGGTTCAAGTATGGATGTTCTTTATTTCTCACTTGTTGAGAGTTTTTTTACGTCATATTTGTATATACATTCAGGTGATAAATTCTGGCACAAAAGGCTGCGATGATCCTTTTTATGATGATTTCAATATGGATGAAGTGGACTTAAGTATTGAAAATTATGAAGAGCTATTTGGTGTTTCTATTGATAATCATGATCGACCGTTTAAGAATGAAGACATTGATGACTCCTTTGGGACGAAGGACATGTCAGTTGCTGAGTCCAGCTTCCAGGGTGTCAATGCTGTCGAGGTGCTTCATACTTTATAGCATTACTGCATTCTGCAAACATTATCTGCTTTTGTTTATTCATCATTCATCAACCCCCAAATAACTTTGCGGACTAATAGTTCTTTGAAAAATGAGGAAAACCATCACTAGTGTTTTCAAAAATATTTTTTGAGGTGAGTCCCGGGCGAGTCTCGGGGAGGGGAATACTAAAAATGCTCCGGGGCGCAAATTGAAGATGTAGATCCATAGGGCGTAAGTCCTAGAATTTGAAGCGCAAGCTCCAAGCATAAAAATGTAAGCCCTAGTGTAAAAATGTACGCCCTATGCGTTATTTTTGTTTTTTGGTTTTTGAACCTTTTTTGTGTAAGTCATATTTTTTATAATTGGTGTAATGACATATCTCAATAATTGTAATACTTTTTTTCTTCATTATTGGTTATTAATACATTTCTAAAATAAAAATCATGATATTTTTTTCTATACATTATAGGTTATTTATTAAAATTTATTTGTAAAATAATTGAAAGTTTTACTTTTGCTTATTTTCTTAGTAATAAAATTATAAAATTGAATATGTATGAGACTACGCCCCGTAGATCCATAAGACTTACACTCCGTGTCTCGAGGCTTACCTCTCGCCCCGTACTTCATAAAACGTCTCGCCTCACGCCCCCGCCTTTAAAAACACTAACCATCATTATTACTATTAGTTTGTCCAAATTCAAATAAAATTGTATGTTCTTGATGTTTTCCTTACCTTTTGTTATGAACTAGATAGTGCATCCACCCTTTTACTTGTTGAAGCATGATTTTGTTTTTATATTTTTGATAAGTCAGAGATGCTCATCAAATGACTGTAATGTTCTTCTAGGTATTTTCTGATGCCTTCCCAGTGTCCTTTTCTCTAGACTTGATTCTAATTTCTGAAATCCTATTATTCCTCTAAATTTGTTAGTCTCCTTTTAAGTTGCTTTAATATGGATTTTCAGTCCAGTCTTAATATGGAGCAGCATCAAATTTTATCTGCTTCGAGAAATAGGTTGGTGTGAGAATTTCTGTCTTTTTCAATGTTGCAATATTCTTTTAGCAGGGTCTAGTTACCTTGAAATAGAATAGACACGTTTGATGCTTACTGAATGTTTCATAGAGATTTTGGAGTAGGTTTCTAATTTGATATTCTTATTTAGGTGAAGTTACAAATCATAAGAACTCTAGAAATTTTGATTGAATCATGATTACAAAAAAGAATAAACACCGAATAAGTAAAATTTCTAATAGCTGATTTTTAACAACTCTAAAGGAGTAAAACATAACATGCAACACAATATTTACGTAAATTATATATTGTGTGTTGGCAGACTTAGACATGCTAAATCTTAGTTGGAAAAGTAAAAAACATACACACAAATAAAGATAGAATTAGATAGATCCTTTTGAGTTTTTATTTCCTACTCCTACATCTGCCATTTGTTACTTAATGAGGTATTTGCAACATAAAATGAATCATCCAACTGGACCCATGTGATTTTCGGAGATCATTAGTACCATTACAAATGATGGAGGGATCTTTTCAATTCCATAGCCATTGTTGAACTATCTAATGCATGTGGATATGTTATTGCCTCAAAAAACCTAGTAGATATGACAATGGTATAACAGATGAATAGCATCAGAATGGTTTCTGTAAATGTTAATACTACAGATCTATGACTGCTACCAATAAATATATCATCTGGTTAAAATGCTTGAAAGTAGATTGTGCTGTATAAGCAATGATGTTACCTCCTACAATTTGATGATTGATGGTTCAGAAGCTGATTTCAGGTTTTGAGGGTTGAATGTATTTATCTAGTGTAACCATGTATTATGACAAGACATTTTTACATAATACCAATCTGTTGGACCTTTCATTATGGTAGTTTAAGAAGCTGATTTCAGATTTCTGACATTTTATTTGTAAGCTGACAGTGACAGAAATTTTGTGGCACATCAATCTTATTTTAGTCTTCAGATGTTCGAAAAATATTTCTCTCTTCTAAGTTAAAGTGAGTTTGAATATGATTCCTAGTCTTTTCCTTGTTTTTTTTAAAAATTTCCATGTATGCTATAGTTGGTATCAATAAATTATGGCACAACAAGCTTGTCTAGGTCTGCTCATGTTTGATATTTATGTGGAGTATGAAGATATTAACTTTTAGGTTCACATTGATATTTACACGAGAGTATCAAATAGTTAAATTCTAGTTTCACATTGAGTTATCCATCATGAACATAATCAGTTAGAAGGATCAACTTCCTAAGCAGAGATATCCGCATGTTAATTTTTTGTATGAAATATTTTCTAGCTTTATGTTCAGATCGACAGAGACATCAATTTTTTAGGGCATTCTTAGAGTTAAATCAACTTCTTGACAGTGATATTCACTTTTGCATTTTTCAACTAAACTTCATTAAGTGGCTCTGTTATGTCCTAATGTTGTCTGGATTACTGTTCTATAGAAAGTTTTGAGTGTGATTCTGATTAATTGTGACAAGTGCCTTTAAAACATAGCTATTTCATTTCTTCATTGCTGGATGATGTCCTTATTGTTTGCCGATGGTATTAACTGTTTTGTTCGGCTCTTAAGGTCTAATAAAATATACCAAAAAATGAATAAGTGGGATTTCATATATTTCAGAATATCAATTCTTTCTTTATAACTCTGCATGACCTCTCTTCTTGTGAGCGTTTTATATCTGTGTGATTGTTTTCTTGTCTTCTATTACTACATATTCTAGTTTGATTATACTTTGTCTTTTATGGTGAAAGTCTAGGTTATCGTAGATAATGGAAAAGCTCCTGCATAAGAGAGGTATACAAAAAAGTAGAGAATCTGTGGGATATTATGGTGAAAGTTTATGTAATTTCTTCAAAGCATGGATGAACACAAATCTATCATTGTTTACCAGGGGTCAGCAGTGGGAAAGGTAAACGCGGTGAAGTCAGCTTGTAGCAATGCAGCATCGGCAGAATCAATGATGAGTTGTAAGACAGAACCTCCTACCCTTTGCTTTGCAATGCAACAATCCAGTTTCTCATTTTCAAACCTCACGGGAGAAAGCAATGCTGGAGATTATCAAGACTGTGGAGCCTCCTCAATGCTTCGCATGGGAGAGCCATCCTGGCATCCGCCATGTCCTGAAAGTTCAATGCCATCAACTAGCAGGAGTGATGCTGTATTGCGCTACAAGGAAAAGAAGAAGACACGTCAGTAAGTTTTCTTTTATAAGCACATAAAAAAAGGGCTAGTTAGTGATTCTGCACTCCATGATTTGATACACTTGTGTTAGAGTTGTCTTGGCCATGTAGGCTATGTAGACCATGGTTCAAGAAGATTTCTTGAGTTGTAGGCTTTCACCTTTTTCTTATTTTTTTATTACTTTACTTTTTATAGATTTGACAAACGAGTGAGATATGTTTCTCGCAAGGCAAGAGCAGAAGTAAGAAGACGTGTGAAAGGACGGTTTGTCAAGGATGGTGATGCTTATGACTATGATCCACTGCACCAAACCAGAAGCTATTGATCGTAAAAACATTTCCTCGTACACATGAGGAGAGAAGCAATCCGTTTAAATAGAGACAATTGGTTGAGGTTTCAAGCAAAGAATGGTATCTATTGTTGCAGTGACAAAGAGTGGGTTGTTTCTCAGTGAATACAATGTTTCCAATAATTTAAAGCTTGATCTAGAACGCAGAGTTCACTGCCTCTCCTCTTTAGGTCCAGTGACAAATAGATGTGCACTCCTTATGTCAATCAAATTAAGAGTGCTGCAGAGAAAGAACTTGGTCATCTGTAGACAACACGATGGGCGTTCTCTCCAGAAATCAATCAACATTTACTTTCTCAATTGTATTTATGTTGCATATCGACAACACTGGGTTTCGTCTAGCTTGCTTCTGGTCTTACACAACTCCTACTAGATGGATTTAACACTATTTAAGTCCCCATACAAATTCACCTGCCCTTACTGTTATGTATATTATAGGCAGTGTTTAGAAGTTAAGAAATAAAATGGCAACACATTTAAGTATTCATCTGTCCTTTATGTTTAAGGATTGAGATTCCTTGTCTAATATGTATATTATGGCCACTTTGTACAGATGCACCTTAGTTTGTAATTTTTTCATTTATTGTCCTATAAAATGTGTTAACGCATATGATAGAAAACATTATTCTGATCATCACAGCTTGTTTCTCAATTTTTCACTACAGTTGAAATTTTTGAAGAGTTTAAAGTCTCTTTTCAAGAACTTTTAATCAAAGAAATGCATAAGGGGAAAAAAAGGTAGTTGTAATATATCATCTTGTTGTGTAGTTGGCCCCTGAAATTGCTCCACAACTTGCAAATTTTCAGCAACTCAACATCTACCAATCATTTAAAAGATCTTCATATTCCAACCCTATTGGCTACGGGTGGGCATAGTACGGTAGATATTGAAGTACCATTTCAAAACTGAAATATTTGATACTGCGGTTTTGATATTATGTTATATGGTATGGTATTGGAATGCATTACAATTTTTGTTAGTATTGGGTACGGGTAAATATCGTAATATCAAAGTTTATAATTACATATACAATCGACATATATTATATTAAAATACTACTCATCTGTTCAAAATAAATAGTGTTTAGACTTTGAAATGCATTTTGACTGTTCTATGGTGATTGAAATGCTACACCCTATGTTTCATCAGTCATTATACTTTGTTATATGAGTGCATGAAAGTTGAAGTCAATCAAACTATGATTATCGATTTAACATTTCATAAAATATCAAAGTCGAACTATCGAACCATATCAACTTAATTTAATATAATAGTGTTATACGTAATATTGTAAAAAAAAAAAAACAATCACAAAATTATCGAATTAAAATTTCAAATATCCTACCATACCATACTTTTCTATCTACTCCAAGTATACCCTACTACTGTTAAATGAGGTTGTCAATATCAAGAAATAATTAAGTTTTTAAGTGGTCCATGTTTAAAATTCAATTATCATTGTGTTTCCTCCCAATCCACACTAATGTCAACAATAACAGCCACAAAATCCTAATACATTTGCATGTTGTCTAGTTATTGGACTAGCCCATCTCAAGATTGTAATTTAAGAAAAAGAGGCCCATTAATAGAAAAATGATTGTTGGGCCAAGGCCCATATTTTTTCCTTATTTTTTTCCGTCGGGTCATTCGAATGAGTATCTCTATTTCGGGATGATTTTTAATTTTTAATTTTTAATTTTAATACATTGAGTAATAATATTGCAAGGCCAAAACATTTCATAGACGTAGATTATGCCTTATAAAACATAAGTTCTGTTTTAGAGCATTATATATTAAGAAGTTGGTATATTAAACTTATGCCTTAGAACATAATTTGTGCATTTGGCAATTTTTTTTTTTTTTTTTTTTTGTGGTTTAGTGAGTGATTGAATTGATTTATTTCAAATAACTTTTGACTTAAAGACTCTTTTTTTATTTTTAGAGGTGTCTGGAAAAGATAAAAAGTGTCTTTAAGCACTTTCTTTTAGGCCAAAATATTTTATTTTTTAAAAAAGAAGCTAAAAGTAAAAAATTAGGTATTCTTCATTAGAAAAATAAGTTTTTTTCCTTATTAATTAATGGGAATTGAAAGGAAAGAATATTGTTTTACTGTATAAACCCTTAAAAAAGTTACATTGTGGTGCATGACAGAAAGAGAAGCAAAGGCAAAGAGGTCCTCACGCAATATCTAATAAGGAAATAAATATAGTAAGCGATTAATTATAAATACAAACGTAATATGAGAAACACATTTTATCTAAAAATATTATTACTAAGGTAGATTTAATACTTTGAAGTTGAATTATATGTATACATATGATCGTACATTTTTTTTCTTCTTATAATTTTTTTAGTTCTTTGATTGATTCTTCCCTCCATATATATAACTATTCGATATCAATTAAGTCTCATTTTCAATAAGAGGAAAATACCAACTTAATTGTTGGCATATCGATCGATATCATGCGTATGTTGTAGTCAATCTCTTTTTTATTATTATTATTCTTTCACCACTTATTTTTTGGACATAGTCAGTGGCGGAGCCAGAAGTTTCAATAAGGGGGTCAAAATCTGAAAAACTGAACAAATGAACTAATCAAAGGGAGTTAAACATCTACTATATATACATAAAAAATAATTTTAATCATGTATAAATACTAATATTTTCTGTCAAAAAGAGTTCGGATGAACCCCCTAACAATGTGTTGGCTCCGCCACGAACATAGTAGGAGGATTTGGGCAATAATGTTTTTAGTATATACACGTGAAAATAACGTGGGATTTTATCTTTTATTCTTTTGTGCACGTGAATATGTACTAATCAAAACTTTGTTCATAGAACTTGGGCCAATTTTAGACCGCACGGTCTCTATCAGCCAGCTTGTGATTTACTAAATATAAAGGATACACAATTGTTAGATTATGATTTTCTCAAAATAAAATAAAATTGTATACATCATGTAACAAGGGGCGGAGCTACCTTAGGGGTTCTTCCAGACCTCTTTCGGCATAAAATTATACTATTTATACATGGTTAATATAATTTTTAATGCATATTTTCGGTTAGCTATGCGTTTACTTCTTTAGATTTTGAACCCCTTAGTGAAAATTCTAGCTCCACCACTGATAATTATCTAGGTAACCCATTAATTTTTGTAACTCCCATTAATGCTCCTTCTTGTAATAGGTCCAACATTTTGCCTATAAAAGGAGTTGTGATGTTGATAAGTTTTTTACATTTTTTATTTTTAGTTCATAATCAATACTATTGTATTTTTTTAACAATTTGAAAGTGAATTTCTACGTACAATATTGATCGATGGCTATGTTTTTAAACAAAGCTCTTTTTGATTTGTCAAAGCTTGAGCCTTGGCAGAAAACACTTTAATTATTGGTCTAAAAAATTATTGATTTGATTTGTCATGTGTCACTTTCTGACTCATTCATTTATTGAGTTTGAATCAATTTCTACCCTATACAATTCCTCTAAAAAAAAGTAGTACTCTTGACTATCTTCTTTTCTTAGAAATCCAGATAGGGACAGTAGGAGGAGATTTGAAGCACTTTCCAGTAGTGATGGAATTGCACCAAGGATTAACTCTAAGTTCATATTTATTGGCCTTATTGATGGATGAAATGACACAACTATTCAAGATGAGGTGTTATGGTATATGCTATTTGCTGATAACATAGTCCTGATCTACGAGAGTCACAATGGAGTAAATGATAAGCTGAAGGTTTGGAGGCAAACTTAGGAGTCTAAAGGGTCAAATTGAGTAGGACCAAGACAGAATACTTGGAGTGCAGGTTTAGTAACGTGATATTGTAGGAGGATGGAGTGGAAGGCTTGATAGCCAGGCAATCCAAAAGAGAGGAAGTTTCAAGTATCCTAGATCTGTTATTCAAGGTAACAAAAAGATTGACAATGATGTCACACATCATATTGGTTCAGGATGGATAAAATAAAGGCTAATTCGCTTCTGGAGTCTTATGTGATAGGAAGGAACCACCAAAACTTAAAGATAGGTTCTACAGAGTTATGCTTACACGGATATTATTGTATTGGAGTGAAGTGACCACAAGAAAAATCTTGCATAAGCTTCTAATCAAACCCGCGTTTTGCTGGCAACAAGAGAGTGAATTGCAGCACATATATATATTATTAGAAAATTACAACCAATAGTGATAGCAATATTGTGAGGCTATTGATGGTTGACCCCCTTAATTAAACAACAATCTCAATCAAATTACATTAATAAAAGTGTTTTAAATTGAATTGACTTATTTTAAATTGCTTTTAATTTTTAAGTTTCTATTTTTTTTAGAGGTATTTGACAAAGACACTCTATTTTACACTAAAATAATATAAAAACAAGCTAACAGTCAAAAGTTGAGTACGTCGACTTAGTTTATAAGTAGCTTAAAAAAAGCAACACACTCTTACTCCTTTCATCCCAAAATAAACGTCATCTTAAAGCTCATTTATTGTCCATTAATAAAACAAAATACAAGATATAATTTACCTTTACTAAATTACCACTACTTATTAGAAATCAACTAACTGTTACTTCTTATATAAGAAGAATATATATATATATATATATATATATATATATATATATACCTAATAATGCATACCAATTTTTTTTAATCAATCACAAAGTAGATTTTGGTCTTTCAAGACCCACATGACCATAAGGTACTTTTTCTCCCTAGTCTATTTTGTGTTATAAAAATACTTAGTGGGATCATGAGCTAAGATTCACATGTATGTTATATATAGATAGATAGAGTACAAATTAAGCATCTTTTGGAACAAATATAAAACATTATCTTATTGACAATTTTTATTGGAATGGAAAAAAAGAAAAGAAAAAAAGGATCTAAATGCTTTCGAAAGTAACTAGCAATATTTCATTGATTCTTCGAGTTATATATAGTGAAGAATTGTCAATTGACGAAACTAGATCTTAAAAATTGATCATAATAATGAATACATAAATTATTATGTGACACACATAAACTAAAACGATGCACCAAGTAGAGGCAAGTCATAGTGATCAATCGTTTCTTGAACGACGACCTAAGTCATCGATCTCTTTAATTTAATTAAACCCATTTACACATATATATTAGTTTAATGTGATGATCCACCATATCATCATGCCATCTAGGTGTCACTTGACACATATTTTTTCCACGTAGAATACTTACATAAGAGGGAGATTAGTACTTGTGGAAAAAATCTAAAAAACTATAGAGATTTTTCTTGGAAGGCCTTAGAAATTATGAAATTTCTAATAAAATCCTTAGAACCTTCTAATGTTATAGACAACTCTAGAGAGGAAACTTATAAATATTGAGAAACTTGTGTATCAATTAATATTTATTTATTAGCCCTAGATGACTAAAATGTATAAATAGGGGTCACTTATTTACAAATAATCAAGGAAAAATCAATCAAGTCTCCTCTAATACAAAAACGTTCTTAGCAAAATTTTCTTGTCTTCCTTATCTACTATTCACTTAGCGATCTTGAATGTATAATTTAAATTGACTTAATATAACAAGCTCGTGAACAAATTATCAAGTGTTATACATGCACTTAATTTAAGAATAAGAACGTGACATACGTTTATAACCTCAAACTTTCTCCTAGTTGGTCCATCTTTTCTCTCTTGATGTCGGACTTCAATTCATGTGCTAGCTACTTGACTTAATTAGACCTAGATCATAATTCAAACGTTAAATCATATATCCATCCCATATCACCAACATATATATGAACCCAAATAAAAGAGATAGAGACACATAGTACGTACGTGTGTGTATACATAAAAACCACAAGTTTTGAATGAATTAAGAAGAAGCAATAAATATATTATGTGACACACACAAACTAAAACGACATTTCCCATCTCGTCATTATATTGAATTTCATACAGATAGACAGACAGATAGATAGATTATCGATCTCTTTAATTTAATTAGACTTATTTATAGGTATATAATTTTAACGTGATGACCCACCACATCATCATATCACTTAGGTGCTATTTGGCACATTTTTTTCCATGTAGAATGCTTACAAGAGAGGGAAATTAGCTCTTGTGGATAGATTATATTTAGAAAATTATGGAGATTTTTCTTGAAAGACCTTAGATTCTTATGAAATTTTAAAAAAAGTCCTTGAAACCTTCTAGTATTGTAGAGAGTTCTAAAGAGGCCGGGGACTTGTAAATATTGAGAAACTTGTGTATCAATTAATATTTATACATTAGCCCATAAATGACTAGTATAAATAGGGGTAACTTATTTGTCGAGTATGGCCCCAAAATGACACTTTTTGGACACTAAAAATCAAAAGGGAGACCCTCTCTAAAAACACAGACCTAAATGAACACTTCGTCCATTTGTAGGCGAATTGTGACAAACAAATGAGTGAGGGTCCCCTTTGATCTATAATGTCTAAGCATACAGTCTCCTCTAATACATGCAAAAATTTTCTTAGCAAAATCTTCTTGTCTTCCTTATCTGTCATTCACTCAGCGATCTTGAGTGTATAACTCATATTGACTTGACATAGCAAGTTCGTGAATAAGTTCTCAAGTGGCACACATACACTTAGCTTAAGACTAAGGACGTGACATTAACCTCAAACTCTCCTAGTTGGTCCATATATATTTTTACTCTTGATATCGGACTTCAACCTATGTGCTAGCTACTTGACTTAATTAGACCTAAATCATAATTCAAACGTTAAATCATCCATCTCATATATATCACCAACATATATCTATGAACCCAAATAAAAGTGATAGAGACATATATAGTGTACGTACGTGTGTGTATACATCAAAACCACAAGTTTTGAATGAATTAAAGAAGAAGCAATAAATAGATTATTATTCTAGTAACTACTTGGACAAAATGATGGTGATTAAAGGGGTCCTCTTGGTGAAAAGACACCCTACCATAAACATGGAATGTGAAAATGTTCCTTTCAAAAACTAGACACGTAGTGTGTTTTGCTTTTGCACGAGAGAATAGAAACAAGAGGAAATTAAAAGGGTCCCCATAATCAATATGGGTCGTGGTGTAGTGATGAAATTGCTTCATCCTTAACCAGAGATCTCGAATTCGAATCTTGGATCTGAAAAAAAATCTTGTTGGGAGCATCACCCCCAAATGGCCCTACAGTGCGTGATATAGATTTTGTCAAAGCTCTAATATAGGCTTCGAACACAGGGTGGAAAACTTTAAAAAAAGGGTCTAATGACTTAAATACTAAGGATACTTGGTGACTTAATGGACATAACATGTAGTATAAATTTGTAATGTATTGTCACCAAGTAACACACATGTTGTACCCTCACACATGCACACGAAGAAACATACACCCATTATTAATTGGAGTATGGACTACGGAATGAGGTAGGTAGGTAAGGACGGATTTAAAATTTTGAATTTTTTGAGTTTAATATTCATTTAATTTTTTATATTTTTAAAATTGTGAATTTATACTCTAATAATTAATGAAATTTTAATATATTTTTTATGTGTACATTTAAATTTTGCGTTGAAAATATTGAATTCAAATTTTACATGTGTCATTGGTGAGCACGTAAATAGTTGTCTCCTTTTCATTCGATATCTCCCAATGAAGATGGACTTCTCTAAGGCAATTCATTGCACCAGCAAGATATATAACAAGTGACAAATGTAGCCTTGCAAAAAAAACACAACATAAGTAATAGATAACAATAAGTAACATTACAAATATTGATAGATTCAATATCATTATTTATCATCGTGTCAAAAGTTTAGTATTGACGTAATTTTATTTCTTAACTAATTAAGTTTATTAAATTAAATAAGTGTCATGTTCGATTTATGCATGTTTTTGACCTATGCCATCTTCGGTTTTGCCATAGACAAGATGTTGATATTACCCGACATTTTCCCTTCCAACATCTACCTCATGCAGCATGTTGCTTATCAATATTTCAAAAATTATAGCTGACAACAAAGGTACAATTTTATTTCTTAACTAGTTTACTAAGCAAACGTCGTTCGATCATGTGATTCCGACTAGGACCACTCTAGTCCTCTCATCGACCTTATCTTAGACAGGATATTGACATTACCATATATATATATATATATATATAATCTCATCAATGATGCATCGAACTTAAATAGTGCCAAAATCTCCTTATCCATTTTGTGTGAATTATAAAAAGTTTTAAATGGTGCCAAAATCTTATTATCCATATTATGTGTATTGTAACAAGTTCATATTCATTTTTCCTTTTTAAATATTTTTACTATGCACTATTTATAATTTGCTTCTCCCAACTTCTAAAATCGGATTATGGAAATTTGTAGATAAAAAGAAAAGATATTTAACCTCATTATTGTTGTTTGTATTAGTCGTGAAATCTTGATTTAATTTTTTTTTGCAAAGAAAATCTTGACTCCATATCCAGAGTAATGAAGGTCGCCCTAGCTCATTTTAGTAATTTATAGGAATTTAGTGGTGAAGCCAGAAATTTGGTAAATCATGCATGCAAATTTTCTTTTCATGAGTTGTGTTAAGGGTGTGCAGAATTAAATATATATTCATAATTATAGTTAGCATTTAACCTCCACCATTTATTTTTATGATGAAGGTGTACTGCACAGGACGGTGAATTTTGAATTCCCTAAGAACACTGAGTCAACTTCTAATCATATGTTTAGAAAATTCAAAATCTATATATTGTACATAAAAAAATAAAAAATTACATTATATATATCATGTAATTTTTTATCGAGGAAGTTCAGACCCGCTCCCGAAATCCCACCATTACTCGTATGTTTAGCAAGTCGAGACTTATGATCACCAAAGAGAGACTAAACAGATTAAATATTATGGAAACAATTACTAATATTATTAGAGTATTTATAATAAAAAGTAATTTAATTTTACTTATGTCACAAAAGTTAATAAGCACTTTTCCCTTTTTTTAATTAAAAAAATTTACTCAAATATTCTACTTAAATACTATCAAAGCGGGCCCACGCTAAAACTAATGGGGCTTCAGCCTCAATTATTGTTTACCAAACATACATATTTATGTTGCACAACTTTTTAATTAAAAAAAATAAAGAAATACACAAAGACTGCACACCCAATCTCAGGATATAATAAATTAATAATGGATCGTAGGAATGACAATAGAACGGTGCGAGTAAAATGTGGGGTGGATTTAAGCTATTGTGAGGCTGGTGCTAGTTTAAATTAACTCAAGGCGAAATAGATGTAAATATTATTATTTTTAAAATTATGTTGTTGCGGTTAAGGATAAATACATATTATATGCTATGGAAATTGAAAGTATCAATTATACTAAATCATCAAAATAAAATTTTAAAAATATATATCAAATTGAATATCATAAGTCCAACACTAATATTTATTGAGTTGTTTTAATTATCGAGTTTGAACTTTAAATAACTTAATTATTACATGAAAGCTATTATCTCTATAATTATTTTTATTTTTATGAGCAACTAAAGGTAAAAGATATAATAATTTTGAAAATATCAATAACTATTCTGTCCCGCACCACTTGCCATTCCTAATAGGTGCACTAATGGAAAAATTAGAACAAAAATAATTAAACATTTATGATTTAAAATTTTGAGTTCGCTGTTAATAGGAACTGCTTATGACACTAAGGGTGTGTTTGGTAGGAAGGAAAATGTTTTCCATGGAAATGTTTTTCTAGAAAATGTTTTCCATGGAAATGTTTTTCTAGAAAATGTTTTCCTGGAAAACAAGTTGATTTTTGACTTATTTTCTCATATTTGGTTGGTGACTAGAAAATATTTTTCGGAAAAGATTTTTAGTGTTTGATTTATGAATGAAAAATGCTTTTGAGAAATATCTTTTATTTATACTAGAGTAGAAAATAATTTTTGAAATTGAAAATGTTTTTTAAAAACAAACTTAAATTTTTTTTTGGGGTGGGGGGCGGGGCTGGTAGGGGGTGGTGGGGAGGTCGAGGGTAGGGGTGAAAAATTGAAATTTTGAAGTTGAAAATATTTTTTAAAAACAAACTTAATTTTTTTTTTGGGGGTGGGGGACCTG
>JAJOOO010015980.1:0-40562 GCA_029582685.1 Solanum piurae
ATATATACTATGCGAATTTTCTACATTTTTTAAATCTTCCCCGCAAGTAAAATTGACTATGGGGTGATTTAACTAAATTATTTTTATTTATTATTATTTGTTATTGAATAAGGATAAGGATTAAAACTAATACTCCCTCCATTCCTTTTATGCTTCGCATATTACACTTTTCAAAAGTCAAATTACATGATCTTTGATCAATAATTTCAAATGTATTTTATTTATTTTTTATATGAGAAGGATTGCAACTTAGAATGTCTTTATATAAATTTTTAATTTTAAATATGAAATTAATTCTTATTTAATTTAGCTCTAAATATTAGTAATAAACAGTGACTAGTAAAAAGGAACATAGTACTATCTAGACCTTTTTTTAAAAGTAACAACTACTTTGTTTGTTTCATATTACTTGACTCTTGTTGATCTGATAGCCCTTTAAAAAAATATTGATTAGAGGTGTATTTTACTAGATTAATAGTATTAATGGTGTGTTAGAACTCCAAATTTGATTACTACTCCCTTCACCCAAAAATAAGTATCACCTTAGCAAAAAATAATTGTCACAAATAAGTGTCATCTTAGGAATTCAAAACAATTATTAGTATATTTTTCTTACTATACACTTAGGGGTCGTTTGGTAGAGTGTATAAAAATAATGTTGAATACAATATATTAGTAATGCTTGCATTACTAGTACTTATATTAGATGTGCTTGCATTATTTCTTATACATTGTTTGGTTTGATGTATTAAAAAAAGACAAGTCTTCCATAATTTTTATATAAAAAAATGTTTTGCTAACAAAAATGTCCTCCACACCTTTTATGTTTTGCATACTTTCTATGCATCATGGTTCTTTTGCTTAAACATCGCCATAAAGTTCTTTGCTAAAATGTCACTAGCTCTTCTTTTTCCCAGAAATAAAATTAAATATTTGTTAGTATTTTGAATTCCAAACTTATTTGCTTATCAAATAAGGGACGAGATATTAATTAAGAACTCGGAGTATTTTCGTTTTTAGCTCCACGATCATAAGAAAAAATATACTGATCTCGAGAGGAAGAATGTGTGATCAATGATGCCTATTGATTAGGGGATTATTATTAAAAAATTGAAAGAAATATGAGGTTGAGTGCTGATAATTCAGAGTAATTGGGTTCAATAATTGTTAGGTAACAGGAGAAAAGGAGTAAAATATTAAAAGGGCTTTGAGAGTAGTTCTGTCATAGTTAAACTAATGTAGTGTTAAAATCCATTGTATTATTAATACCTAGAAGGGAGTACTACTTCATGTAGTTATTTAACACTAAGGCTCATTTACTAAAATTTGGTTTGTTTGGTTAAGGAATAAGTTATCTTGTGATTAGTTATTCCGAGATTGTTATTCCATCCTCAATGCCGAGTAAAAATAACATTATAATCTAAGATTAGTTATCACTTACGTATCAAACAAGCTTAGCTGTAAGAGCAATATGAAAAAAAATACTCCCTCCATTTCAATTTATGTGCACCATTTTCTTTTTAGTCTATCTCAAAAAGAATATCACATTTTCTTATTTTATAATTATTTAATAACATCATGGTCATATATGTCATTATTGGGTTTCACTGAATACTTAATCAAAGTATGAATTATGAAGCAATTCGGTAAACATAATAAAGTCTTTACTTAAAACTTAAACTTCTTGTCTAGCCAAATGAAGTCACATAAATAAAGACGAATGAAGTAATAAAATTCTCTTAAGGTATGTTTGGAAAGTCACCTGGTAATTGGAATTGGTGTAATTACTTGGGTAGTAATTACCAGCCTAGTAATTACACAGTTTAGTAATTACACTGACATGTTTGATTGTAACAATGTAATTACACTGTAATTACACATGTCCTGTTTCGATGCCACAGTGTAATTATGTAATATCTCGCTAATTGAAAGAACTAGGAAGAAGTTAAAAATTGGAAATAGTCATTTTTGGAAAGTATATAAAAATCTGGAATATTGTGAAGTATATTACGTTGATTTTTTTGTCAACTTCAAACGACCATAACTCCTAGCTCAGGATGAGTTAGGTGTTCTTCCAGATATCATATGAAATATCTTGGAATAATCTTTCCAACAGTGCCAAGTTTGCGCGATTCTGAGTTCGTATGAGTGAGATATTCCCTTTGGAAGTTGGGCTGTTTGGATAAGGAAAGTCCAATCCGGGTTTTGGAAGGGTAGTTTGGTCTTTTCTTTACCCTATTATTTTATGTCGTTTTTGGTAATTATCTAAGGGTCTAAACTGAAATTATTCAGTTTACGCTTTTGAAATTAGAGTTAGGGTTTTTGGAGAAAGAACGCAAGAGGAGAGAAGAGGAGAAAAGAGACAAAGATCATCGTTCGTAAGGTTTTCGCTTGTGGATTTCGTCAAGGGGTAATCCCTACGAGGTATGTGAGATCACATAGAGTTGGGTTAGTTCACCCATGCGCCAATCATGATTCAATTCAGCGAAGTATGTTAGATTTGAAAGTAAATCATTTGAGTTCTTGATGAAATTCGTTTGAATTCTTGTGGGTTGTGTTGTTGGAGTTTTCTTGAGATTTGATTCATGTTTTCGCGTGTAATTTCGAGTTGAATCTAATATATATTGAGGGTATGAATGATTCTAAGTATATGGGGAAAGAACCAAGTGAAATTAGAGGGTTTAGAGATTAAAAACGGAGAAGAAAAGTTGGGGAACACCTGGGGAGGGTCTTGGGGCGTCGTGCCTCTCAGAGCCCCAAAAAGGGGTCTCTGAACTTTGACCTTTGGGGAGCCGCGCCAGCCAGAGCGCCACAAGTCAGTTTCAGATCTTCAAGGGCTGGCGCCCCACGCCTCTCAGAGCGTCAGGGACGCCAGTTCTTCCCATTTTTTCCCCAAATTTCCATACTAGTTCCTTAGCAATGCACCTATGTTTTCTAGTTGATTCCAACACTCCTAGGTACATCTAAGCATCATGAAATCATACATAAACATGATATCATGACCCTTCAATCCATAATTCAATTCAAGGAAAGTTAAGAGTCAAGTCTAGAAGTTAAGAAGCAAGTCAAGAGAAGTTTATAAAGTTTTCAAAAGTCTTTCACAAACGTTTTAACTTTGTTTTAAGACTTAAGTTTCGAGTTAAGCAAAGAGTAAAGAGTTGAGTCCATTTCTCAAAAAGCTATAAGGGAACTAAGTATTCCCAAGAGTTTAAAATATTTTCACATTTGAACAAGAAAGGGAAACACCGATTTCCAAGAGTGCTTTTAAGCTAAAGTTTTGAGTAATTATCTCAAACAAAGAACGAAGTTTTGATTTAAATCATATGAGCTCAATATATTTTGGGAGTAGTATTGAGCAGCGATATGGTGATGCTGGTGCATATTAACTCAAGTCTCCATAAACCATGTAGCCATCATGGGTAGTAAAGGATCATACTTTTTAGATGACTCATTAAGTTTCTTTTTAGCATAGACTAGTGGATCCACTTAGTTAAGGCGTTCTATATGATGGCAAAGTATAGGACAATTCTGGTAGCGTGCGCAAGACGTTGTATCCCCACTTAGGCTGATAGTGGTGATTGTCGGTTAGAGAAACTCCCACGGAGACTATATTACTTTATTATATGAGTAAAGTTGAGTTTATTATTGATTTTTCTTTAACGAACTAAGTTGCTTTCTAATGTTTTATAAAGCTTTCTATATACTGCATGTGTTTTATTGCTTTATATTGAGTTAAGTTGTTCATGAGTTGAGTAAAGCCAAGGTAAGTGTTCCTTTCAGATTATTTTCAAGCCTATGTTATGTTTAGCATTCCAACTCGCATACTCGTACATTTAATGTACTGATGCCAGTTGGCCTACATATTATTATGATGCAGACACAGGTAACCAGGATCATCATCCAGTGCCTCGTTGATCCAGTTGAGCACTTAGAGTCAGTTGGTGAGCCTTCTTACATTCCGGAGGACTCCTTTTATTTTTGCTTTAAGTATTTCATTGTTAGGATGATCGGGGGTCTTGTACCAACATTCCTCTTGGTTTTAGAGGCTTCATAGAGAGATAGTTATAGTTTTTTAGTCTTATTCATTTCAGTTGTATATGTTTAAGACTTGATTTGTCATTTTGGCTAAGTTATTATTTCTTAAGTTATTGCATGAGTTATACTTTTTGTGTTTAAGTCTTCCGCTGAGTAAGTAAGCCAGGCCAAGGGTTCACTTGGTGCAAGCACTGGTTCTCACGTGCTAGCCACGTCCGGGGTGTAGGCTCGGGGCGTGACAAACTTGGTATCAAAGCACAAAGTTCAAAAGTCCTAGGGATTCTATGAAGTCGTGTCAGTAGAGTTCTAGTTATCTGTGTGAAGCATGCCACATCTATAATTAGAAGGCTGCAACACTTAGAAAATTTCTCACTTCTTTCTTACTCATTTCGTGCATTAGAGTTTGATCTCTAAAAAGTTTCCTTCTAATTCTTGCTTGGGCGTGTTTTCAGATAATCATGCCACCACAAAGAGCTATCAGAGGTCGTTCTGCTAGGCGTAATGTAGAGGAGCAAGAGTTACCAAATGCACCTGAAGTGCAACCTCAAGGGGAAGTCACTAACACTGAGTTTAGAGAAGCAGTAAGGATGCTAAGTCAAGCTGTGACTAATCAGGTTGGGCCACAAAGAGGGGCTCGACAAGAAGTGGCTGACACTTTGAGGATTCGTGAGTTATTGAGGATGAACCCTCCAAGCTTCACTGGTTCGAGAACTTCTGAGGATCCAGATAATTTTATTGAGGAGTTGCAGAAGGTATTTGATGGCAGGCACGTTGCGGATACTGTGAGGGTGGAACTAGTTGCATACCACATGAGGGGTGTCGCTAGGATTTGGTTTGATCAATGGAAGAAAAAGTGAGCTGAGGATGCACCACCTGCGAGTTGGGCTTGTTTTGAGGAGGCCTTCTTGGGGTGTTTCTTTCCTCGAGAACTGAAAGAGGATAAGGTACGAGAGTTCCTTACCCTTAAGCAAGATTCACTAAGTGTTCATGAGTATGGGTTGAAGTTCACCCAACTATTCTGTTATGCTCCGGAGATGGTTGTGGATATGAGGAGTAGAATGAGTCTGTTTGTTGCTGGGTTGTCCCATCTATTAAGCAAAGAGGGCAGGGCAATGATGCTAATTAGAGATATGGATATATCGAGGTTAATGGTATATGTGCAACAGGTTGAGGAAGAGAAGTTGAGGGACAGGGAAGAGTTTAGAAACAAGAAGGCTAAGACATGGAGTGAATCCGGGCAGCAGAAAAGTAATGTTAGTTGTTCGTCCTTTCAGCAAAAGTAAAAGGGGTCTGCCCCATCATCTGCTAGTGCACCTGCACCCAGAAACAAAGGTGAGTATAATAGCCAGAAATCCCAACACTTCAGAGCTACACCAGCATAGTCTCAGGGAAGTGTGGCACAAGGAGGTAACTAGGCTACTGCATGTGCTAAGTGTGGTAGAACCCACCCAGGTAAGTTTCGCGATGGCTCCATAGGTTGCATCAAGTGTGGACAAGAAGGTCACTTCATGAAAGAGTGCCCTAAGAACCGGCAAGGTATTGGGAATCAGGGCAATAGAGCCCAATCTTCATCAGTTTCTCCACCAGACAGGTATGGACCTAGAGGATCTACTTCCGGTACTGGCGGAGGAACAAACCGTCTTTATGCGATCACTAGTCGTCAAGAGTAAGAGAACTCTCCAGATGTTGTCACTGGATTGATTAAAGTCTTTACTCTTGATGTTTATGCTTTGCTAGACCCAGGAGCAAGTTTATCTTTTGTAACCCCTTATGTTGCAAATATTTTTGATGTTCTTCCTGAGAAACTCTGTGAACCCTTTTGTGTTTCTACACCTATTGGGGAGTCTATTCTAGCTGAGCGGGTTTATCGTGATTCTGTCATTTCCATCAATCACAAAGACACCATGGCTGATTTAATTGAGTTAGATATGGTAGATTTCGACGTCATTCTAGGTATGGATTGGCTTCATGCCTGTTATGCCTCCATTGATTGTAGAACTCGAGTTGTTAAGTTCCAAATTCCAAATGAGCCAGTCTTAGAGTGGAAAAGTAGTTCAGCAGTGCCTAAGGGTCATTTTATTTCGTACCTTAAGGCGAGAAAGTTAGTTTCTAAGGGTTGTGTATATCACTTAGTCCGAGTTAATGACTCCAGTGTTGAGATACCTCCTATTCAGTCAGTTCCAATAGTAAAAGAGTTTCCAGAAGTTTTTCCAGATGATTTACCAGGAGTCCCTCCTGAGAGAGATAGACCTCGGTATAGATGTCCTTCCAGACTCGTCCTATCTCTATTCCTCCATATAGAATGGCACCAGCAGAGTTGAAAGAGCTTCAAGAACAATTGAAAGATCTCCTTGATAAGGGTTTCATTCGACCAAGTGTCTCACCTTGGGGCGCTCCTATCTTATTTGTGAGAAAGAAAGATGGTTCCCATAGGATGTGTATATATTACCGTTAGTTGAACAAAGTTACCATCAAGAACAAGTATCCTCTTCCAAGAATTGATGATCTTTTCGATCAGCTTCAGGGTATTTCTTGTTTTTTCTAAGATTGACCTCTGATCTAGATACAATCAATTGAAAGTAAGGGAGTGTGATATTCCTAAGACAGCATTCAGGACCCGTTATGGTCATTATGAGTTTCTGGTCATGTCGTTCGATTTAACTAATGCACATGCAACGTTCATGGACCTTATGAATAGAGTATTCAAACCTTATTTAGATATGTTTGTTATCGTATTCATTTATGACATACTAATCTATTCAAGGAAGGAAGAAGATCATGTTAGTCATCTCAGAGTAGTTCTCCAGACTTTAAAAGATAGAGAGTTGTATGCCAAGTTCTCTAAGTGCGAGTTTTGTCTTGAGTCTATGGAATTCTTAGGCCACATTGTGTCTGAAGAGGGAATTAAAGTTGATACTCAAAAAATTGAGGCAGTGCAGAATTGGCCTAGACCCACATCTCCAACTGATATTAGGAGTTTCTTGGGTTTGGATGGCTATTATAGAAGGTTAGTAGAGGGGTTCTCTTATATTTCATCCCCTTTGACCAAGTTAACTCAGAAGATAGTTAAGTTTCAATGGTCTGAAGTTTGTGAGAAAAGCTTTCAGGAATTGAAAAAGAGGTTAACTACTGCCTCAATTTTGACCTTACCAGAAGGTACTCAAGGTTTTGTTGTATATTATGATGCATCTAGAGTTGGTTTGAGTTGCGTATTAATGCAGAATGGCAAGGTTATAGCTTATGCCTCCAAAGAGTTAAAAATTCATGAGAAGAATTACCCAACCCATGACCTAGAGTTGGCTACTGTAGTATTTGCTTTGAAGATACGACGTCATTATTTGTATGGTGTTCATGTTGATATATTTATTGATCACAAGAGTCTTCAATATGTGTTCACTCAGAAAGAGCTTAATCTCAGACAAATGAGGTGGTAAGAATTACTCTCAAGGATTATGACATGAGTATTCTTTATCACCCAGGTAAGGCTAATGTCACTGTTGATGCTTTAAGCAGGTTGTCTATGGGTAGTACCACCCATGTTGAGGAAGAAATGAGATAGTTAGCAAAAGATGTGCATAAACTTGCACGCCTGGGAGTTCGACTAATGGATTCCACCGAAAGAGGTGTAGTGGTGATGAATGGGGCTGAATCTTCATTAGTATCATAAGTGAAAGAAAAGCAATACCAAGACCCCATTTTTCTTGAATTGAAGGCAAATGTTCATAAGCAGAAAGTTATGGCTTTTGAAGAAAGGGGAGATGGTGTATTGAGGTATCAAGGTAGATTGTGTGTACCAAGAGTGGATGAACTCCAAGAGAGGATCATGGAAGAAGCTCATAGCTCCCAATATTCCATTCATTCGGGTTTCACAAAGATGTATCGCGATTTGAGAGAGGTTTATTGGTAAAGTAGTATGAAGAAGGGCATTGCAGAATTTGTTGCTAAGTGTCCGAATTGCCAACAAGTTAAAGTAGAGCACCAAAGGCCTAGTGGTATGGCTCAGAATATAGAACTTCCATAATGGAAGTGAGAGATGATCAATATGGATTTCATCACAGCTTTGCCAAGGTCTCGCAGGAAGCATGATTCTATTTGGGGGATTGTGGATCGAATGACCAAATCAACCCACTTTTTACCGGTAAAGATTACCCATTCAGCAGAGGATTATGTCAGGTTATATATTCAAGAGGTAGTAAGACTTCATGGGGTCCCTCTTTCGATTATATCAGATAGAGGTGCACAATTTACTGCACAGTTTTGGAAGTCATTCCAAAAAGGCTTGGGTGCAAAAGTGAACTTGAGTACTGTTTTTCATCTTCAGACAGATGGGCAAGCAGAGCGCACTATTCAGACCTTATAAGACATGTTGAGGGCCTTTGTGATTGATTTCAAAGGTAATTGGGATGATCACCTACCCCTTATTGAATTTGCTTACAACAATAGTTACCACTCTAGATCCAAATGACTCCTTATGAAGCTCTTTATGGGAGAAGATGCAGATCTCCTATTGGATGGTTTGAAGTTGGTGAAGCTGGGTTGATAGGATTTGATTTAGTTCATCAAGCTATGGAGAAGGTGAAAGTGATTCAAGATAGGTTGAAAACGGCACAGAGTCGTCAGAAATCCTACACTGATGTTAGTAGGAAGGAGTTAGAGTTTGAAGTAGATGATTGGATGTATTTAAAAGTTTCACCCATGAAAGGTGTTATGAGATTTGGTAAGAAGGGAAAGCTTAGTCCCCGGTATATTGTCCCTTACAGAATATCGAAAAGGGTAGGTAATGTAGCTTATGAGTTGGAGCTACCACAAGAGTTAGCTGCGATTCATCCTGTGTTTCACATCTCCATGTTGAAGAAGTGTATGGGCGATCCTTCATTGATCATACCAACTGAAGATATTTGGATCAAGGATAGTTTATCTTATGAGGAGATTCCTGTTCAAATTCTAGATCGCCAAGTTCGCAAGTTGAGAGCAAAAGAGGTAGCATCAGTCAAAGTTCTTTGGAGGAATCAGTTTGTTGAGGAATCTACTTGGGAAGCTGAGGAGGACATGAAGAAGAGATATCCATATCTCTTTGAATCCGGAGAAGTTCCAAATTAATGTACTAATCCTTTTCTTGGTATTTTTTTATAAGTTGGCATGTTGTTTTTGCATGTGCTTGTTTGGTGTTTGAACAAAATGATAGATGTTGCACCCTTAGCCTAGTAAGAGTAAGTCTCATTTGAGGATGAATGTTCCCAAGGGGGATATATTGTAACATCACGCTAATTGAAAGAACTAGGAAGAAGTTAAAAATTGGAAATAGTCATTTTTGGAAAGTATATAAAAATCTGGAAAATTATGAAGTATGTTAAGTTGAGTTTTTGGCCAAATTCAAACGACCATAACTCCTAGCTCAGGATAATTTAGGTGTGCTTCCAGATATCGTAGGAAATATCTTGGAATAAGCTTTCCAACGCCGCCGAGTTTGTGCGATTCCAAGTTCGTATGAGTGAGATATGCCCTTTGGAAGTTGGGCTTTTTGGATAAGGAAATTCCAATCCGGATTTTTGAAGGGTAGTTTGGTCTTTTCCTTACCCTATTATTTTATTTCGTTTTTGGTAATTATCTAAGGGTCTAAACTGAAAATGGTCAGTTAACGCTTTTGAAATTAGAGTTAAGGTTTTTAGAGAAAGAACGCAAGAGGAAAGAAGAGGAGAAAAGAGCCAAAGATCATCGTTCGTAAGGTTTTCGCTTGTGGATTTCGTCAAGGGTGATCCCTACGAGGTATGTGAGATCACATAGCGCTGGGTTAGTTCACCCACGCGCCAATCATGATTCAGTTAAGCGAAGTATGTTAGATTTGAAAGTAAATCATTTGAGTTATCGATGAAATTCGTTTGAATTCTTGTGGGTTGTTGATGAGTCCACGATTTGGACTCATTTAGGGATAAATTTTAATAGATTTAGTGTCCTCGAATGCATATTTTGTCTCAATAACTGATATAAATCCTCGAATTTCAGGTATTTGAACTTAGGGACAAAGCATGGATACTATTGAGCAAAATGGAACAAGGCAGCTGAAAGAACGAAGAAAAGAAGGCATGAGGATCACCTAAACCATTGGGCGAGTCGCTGAATGGCCTTGGTCTTGCCTAATGTTCCAGTGTGCCAAACCCTAAAGGAGAAAATCAAGTCGGCGAGTCACCAAATAGTTCCATGATGCAATGCCTTATCGCCCAAAGTTACAGAACCTCAAGGATGTTGAAGGCAAAAGCAAAAAGGAGATACAAATGACCAAAGGGCGGATCACCGAGTGGATTGGCGATCCCGACTAACTGCGCCGCCTGAACCTTTGCTACACACTTTTTGACAACTATAAATACTTGTTTAAATTTTTAGCTTAGTATCAGATTTTGTAAGAAACCAGTTTATGAAATTTCAGAATTACTCAATTTTAGAACTTAGGTTTTGGAGACATTTTCCCTTAGCTTTGAAGATTTTGAAAATCTCCATTTTGAAGAAATTGGAAGTGGGAATTGAAGATTCTTCATCTTGGAGGTGTGTAAAGACCATATCAATCGTACCCACTTGATGGAAACACTTTTCGGTATCAATTTCTATCTCTTTACTATGTCTAGCTAAAATCCCAATTCTTGGGGTGTGATTATGTGAATATGGGTTGAATTTACTGCTGGGTATTGCTAATTGATAGTTCATTTGCTGTTTAAAGGTTATTTCGTTCAGTGGTTGTATTTGAAATGGGTTGTAGCTGCAAAATACAATTTTAACTTCGTGTTTTTGGCTTGCTCGAGAGAGAGGTTTTAAAACCAAAACTATTGAATCGATGGTCTGTGGTTATTGGGTTGTCGTGGGTTCAGCTCGAGAGAGTGAATCCTAAACCCTCTCCCACACATTCAGCTCGAGAGAGTGAATGGACTAAGGTGAAGGTTGTGCTTCATTGCCTCTTAATGGTGTTCGAGAGAAACCGATTTGATTCGGGGTAAATAGTTTGAGAGAAAAATTACCCCCACTATAGTCTAGCTTAGTTACCAATTTACAGCGATTTACTATCAATAGCAATTACTCGGTTGTTTACCATAACCTATAATCCTATCACATCCCAAGAATCCCGTCTGTATTTTTGTATTTTCATTTTTTTAGTTGTCGTTTAAGTAGATAATTGATTACAAAACCCCCTTTTGATACTTGACACTTGTGTCATCTTTTAATTTATCATGTTTTTCTTCGTATATGTTTATAGCTATAATTGACTTGAACACATTTATGCTTTTCTATTGATTCTAAATTACGAACCGCTCCCTTGGTACTCGACCCCAACTCACTAGATGGGTTATATTACTACTCACGATCGTTGGCACTTGAACTGGAAGTAGTGTCCTGATACGTGAAATCAGTTGTGTTGTTGGAGTTTCTTGAGATTTGATTCATGTTTTCGGGTATAATTTCTAGTTGAATCTAATATATATTGAGCGTATGAATGATTCTAAGTGTTTGGGGAATTAGAGGGTTTAGAGATGAAAAATGGAGAAGAAAAGTCGGGGAACACATAGGGAGGGTCTTGGGGCGTCGCGCCTCTCAGAGGACCAAAAAGGGGTCTCTGAACTTTGACCTCTGGGGAGCCGCGCCAGCGAGATCAACCCAAGTCAGTTTCAGAACTTCAAGGGCTGGTGCCCCGCGCCTCTCAGAGCGTCAGGGATGCATGTTCTTCCCATTTCTTTCCCAACTTTCCGTACTAGTTCCTTAGCAATGTACCTATGTTTTCTAGTTGATTCCCACACTCTTAGGTACATCTAAACATCATGAAATCATCCATAAATATGAGATCATGACCCTTGAATCCATAATTCAATTCAAGGAAAGTTAAGAGTCAAGTCTAGAAGTTAAGAATTAAGTCAAGAGAAGTTTATAAAGTTTTCAAAGTCTTTCACAAACGTTTTAACTTTGTTTTAAGACTTAAGTTTCGAGTTAAGCAAAGAGTAAAGAGTTGAGTTCATTTCTCAAAAAGCTATAAGGGAACTAAGTATTCCCAAGAGTTTAAAATGTTTTCACATTTGAACAAGAAAGGGAAACACCGATTTCCAAGAGAGCTTTTAAGCTAAAGTTATGAGTAATTATCTCAAACAAAAGAAAGAAGTTTTGATTTAAATCATATGAGCTAAGTATATTTTGGGAGTAGTATTGAGCACCGATATAGAGATGGGAGTTCATATTAACTCAAGTCTCCATAAACCATGTAGACATCATGGGTAGTAAAGGATCATACTTTTTAGATGACTCTTTAAGTTGCTTTTTAGAATATACTAGTGGATCCACTTAATTAAGGCGTTCTATATAACGGCAAAGTATAGGACAGTTCTGGCAGTGTGGGCAAGACGTTGTATCACCACTTAGGCTCATAGTGGTGGTTGTCGGTTAGAGAAACTCCCACAGAGACTATATTACTTTATTATATGAGTAAAGTTGTGTCTGTTATTGCATTTTCTTTAACGAACTAAGTTGCTTTCTAATATTTTATAAAGCTTTCTATATACTGCATGTGTTTTATTGCTTTATATTGAGTTAAGTTGTTCATGAGTTGAGTAAAGCCAAGGTAAGTGTTCCTTTCAGATTATTTTCAAGCCTATGTTATGTTTAGCATTCCAACTCGCATACTCGTACATTTAATGTACTGATGCCAGTTGGCCTGCATCTTATTATGATGCAGACACATGTAACTAGGATCATCACCTAACGCCTCGTTGATCCAGTTGAGCACTCAGAGTCATTTGGTGAGCCTCCTTGCATTCCGGAGGACTCCTTTTATTTTGTTTTCAGTATTTCATTGTTAGGATGATCGGGGGTCTTGTCCCGACATCCCTCTTTATTTTAGAGGCTTCATAGACAGATAGTTATAGTTCTTTTGTCTTATTCATTTCAGTTGTATACGTTTAAGACTTGAGTTGCCATTTTGGCTAAGTTATTATTTTTTAAGTTATTGCATGAGTTATACTTCTTGTGTTTAAGTCTTCCGCTGAGTAAGTAAGCCAGGCCAAGGGTTCGCTTTGGGCCATCAATGGTTTTCGAGTGCCAGCCACGTCCGGGGTGTAGGCTCGGGGCGTGACAAATTACACATGTTTTGTTTGGATGCACAATTGCAATCACAATATTATATTAAATTTTAAAAATATAAATTAATTATTTAAAATTTATACTAGACAAATAAGAAACTATATAAATGATATTAAATTAAATATTTCAGATATATATTAATTTTTTGAAAATATATTAATTAATAAACATTTGTTCTTAACTAATATTAAGAAAAAATAATTGATTTATATTTTTTCAAATTAATATATTTCAATTGAATTGATCATAAAAACTAAAAGTATGAAGTATAAATAAAATGTCATAAATTATTAAAATGTTTGACAAAAAGATAATCTATGGGGTCTACTTAAAACATAACTTGCAATGTGAATTCAATATTACTAAAACAAATGAAACTGAAAATATAACATAAGTTATAAATTCAAAACAAAAAATTTAACATAATACTCTTATCGCAAATTTCAACATAACAATCATAAATATGATTTATTTTTTTAAAAAAGAAAATATAAGTCTATAACCTTACTTAACAATAAATTTTATTTTAATTTAAAATTTATAATACTAATAGAATTATGCTAATGAGAAAATAGGCATGACATAAAGAATTAAATAATACGAAAAAATTGCATAGAACCACATGAAGTAAGGTTGAGAATGAGAAGAAAATGAAATATAATTATATAAAATAAAAAATAAATTTTTAGAAATAAAAAAGAACTTAAAATAATAGAAGTAAAAAACTAAAACAAAAAAATAAAAAATAGAAATAAAAAAAAGAAATAAAAAAGTAATCAACTAGTAATTACACTATGTAATTACCAACAATTCACAGCCTCTGGTTGTGAATTGGAGAGTGTAATTACCCCTACCAATTACACCAATTACCTTCTGACCAAGTAATTACCTATCCAACTAATCAGGACAGACAATGTAATTAAACTCAATTACACCAAATCCAATTATCAGGGTGTCCTTCCAAACATGCCCTTAATTTGCTAAAATAAACAAGTAAATATACACTATTTTACGAGGATTGGACAATGAATACGTACCCATCTACATTTTCAAAAAAGTCTGTTAAATATAATTGCCTACATATGGTAATGCAATTAACAATATCTTGGCAGGTGAAAAAGCCAATAACAAGGTCTCCCGCCTTTTTAACTGACTTTTATTTACACAAGTAACCGCTGAGTTTTGCTTGTTCTTCAGAGATTCAAAATTTACAGAAGAACAAGAAAAACTTAAGAACCAACTTTCATGAAAATGGCTTTACGGATGTCTGTTATTTTTTCCAACGTTACCCTTCTTTTCTTACTCTACCTTTTGATTTACTCCAGTATTCTTGGTAACCATGGCGTCTTCTTTTTCGATTTTCTTGATGGGGTTAAGAATCTTTGATTTGAATGTTTTTACAGTGAGAAGGATGATGAGGCTAAGAAAAACAAGGGAGAACTTTGATAGCTATCTGAACGAGACCCATTTAGATCTTATATTTGTGAAATCATTACCACAGAAAACAGAGTACAAAGCTCCACTCCGAAATTCCAACTTGAAGGTCAACAATGGAGGACTGAAATGCTTGAATTTCTGAATCAAAGTCGATTTCATCTCGTCTTTTTGGCATCAGGTAATCCATATCAACAGGCAAACGGCACTACGTTTGAACCACGCAGAAAATTCAACTTGGATGGTCGTCTGAATTGCACTCTAGTTCATCTCATCTATTGGGCTTATGCTGATGTTTATGTTGATAAAGTACGTCCCAGAAGGTTTATGAGAGGAATTAGGATCAACAATTGGATTCTTGTTCTCAACACTTTCATCTTCGTCGTCCTTCTCGACTGCTTCTTGTTCATTTATATATGGTATACATTCGGAAAATCCTCAAGAGAAATGAAGCTGGAAGTTTAAGAAATGATGAATACTCAAATTGGATTGAAGTTAGATACTTATTTCTGTAGTGAGAAACACATTTGTCCAATTAATATCTCATTCTTTTGTAATGAAACTGAAAACAGAGTCTTGTTATTCATTCAAATGAAATGAGTGTCTTCATTCATCCATATTACTTCTCTCTTTGCTTACCTCTTGTTTTTTTTTTTTCAATCCATTATCATATTATTTGTTATTGTTAGTGTTCTTTTCTCTATTACTTCCGCTTCCTCACTAATGTACTCCATTTTCATACATGTTTTACTTGAATTGAAGTCTATGGAAACAGTCTTCCCACCTTCAACTTTGATCAAGTTTTTGAAAGCTTAATAATATTTACTTTTTTCGTTTAAAATTGTTTGGCTTATATTTTACTTGGTACCAAATTTACGAAAATAAATAAGACTTTTAAATTTTATGATCTAATAAATTAATTAAAAATGAAAGTAAGCCAAACAAATTGAAATGTGAAAAGTTTTTTTTTTTCTTTTTGAAAGTGCTTACTTTTTTCAAAAGAAAAAATAAGTGAAGTGTTTGACCAAAATTTTGAGAGAAAAATAAGTGAATTTGGTAATAGCAGAAGAAGTTTTTTTAAAAAATAAAGAAAGAGAAAAAAGGGTTTTCCCCTAAAGTAATTTTCGTAAAAGCACTTTAGAAAAATATATTTAGGAATTCTTTTTAAAATAATTTGCTCAAATACTAATGTTTATCCACAGTCACAGGCAGGGGCAGACCTAGGTGGACAGGAGGGGGTTCGGGTATCGATAAAAACATTATACCGTATATATAAGGTTAAAATTATTATTTATGAGTATAAATATTAAAATGAACCCCCTCAATAGAATTGTGATAGTCAAGGGGTTCAGAATGACTCCAAGGTTCCAAGTTCGATTCTTGCCAGTCGCGCTTATATTTAATTTTAGCTTAAATTTTGTCCTTCCCCACATCCCAAGCTTTTAGCTATAAGTTTTAGTTTGTCTTTTCCCAAAGCCCAGCCCACAAATTAACTTTCAAAAGGTTGTTTGATTCAGATTTTACAAAGGTTAATATCCATACAAAAATCACTAAAGCTTATACGAAATTGTGTTGAAGTTTGATGACATTTTTTGAATTTCAAGATTCAAACAAGTCTATCTTTGATCGTAAATTTTTCATATATCTTTTATATATTTAATTTTTTTTAATTATTTTGATTTATAGTATTTTTTACGTAGCTTATAAATATATAAATTTAATTTTTACATATTTGAAAATTCTATGGGAAAATATTCGGTCAAACTTAAACTATTTGACTCTCAAAAAAGGAAAAGTGTTACATAAATTGGGACAGAGGGAGTATTAATTAATATGATATTTGATTTTTTTTCATAAATAATATTTATATACATTTTGTAAAAAATTCTATATCATTTTACGAAGGATATAGAATAAGAATAGGCTCCTAGTAATAAATATATTTAAAACGTTAAAACAACAAAATTAATAGGGGATTGGCCAAATTTATATAATTTTTTATTATGTGGATTACCTTTTATTAAAAAAAAATATTTTGTAGATTAACATTTCATGTTTGACTAATAAATTCAAATTTTTTTCTCGTCAATATTAGAGATCAAATTTGTGCTTGGCCAAAATTTTCAAAACTGCTTTTGGAGAAAGTTATGTTTTCAGCTTTTGAAAAGAAGTTTTGCCACAACTCAAAAATAACTATTGTATTTGCTTTCCTAAAAGCACAATAGATTTTAAAAAGGTTCGATGAAGCAAGACATAAGTAGGAAGAAATGTTAAATGAAACATGACAAAACGAGTTAACATTTGGCGAGTTAAAATGATCTTGTCTTTCACCACTACGCTCCTTTTAATCAACCTTTTCGCAAATTTACTTTTTATATTCGAACCCCCTAAATGAAAATTCTGCGTCCGCCACTGTTCACAGGAGCCTAGTTTCCAATATATAAATACCATAAGTTATAATGTTCACCTAGATACTGAATACTGAGCTAACTGAATGCAATGACCAAATTTAAACATGTTGATACTGAATACTGACTGTACTGAAATGTGGTCAATGCAATGGAGTCTGTATGAACTGTGGGAGCTACTAATAACTGAAAATAAAATCACATGAGCTAAATGTGGAGTCTGATGTATACGCTCCATCGAAAGGACCCAATATACCCTGCCATAGGTATAGAGGCATGACTGGCGTGATCACTAAATGATTCCCACAGAAGGGACTTACAACCTACGTGGCTCGTAGTTCTGGGACCCTATGGGTGACAGACCCTAGTCCAACTCAGTATTATGCTACTCCCAATAGATTAAATGAGTAACACATTATGACTGAATTCTGTAATATACTGGATAGCTCAAAACTGACATGCAAACTGGGAATGCACATTAATATACTGATAATGACACATTCTAAAACTGAGGCATGTATATCTGAAATAACTGAAATATCTGACCTAGCATGTGTAATTCAAGAACTAAAGAAATACATAGCTAGAGTTCTGAAATTTATGCTAGAAACCAAGTAATAACATGATAATATGATTTGGAACATTTAAATAACTAATTCATGATAATCTTCTAAACTTCTAGAAACCCTAGGTCTAGTTAATAATAGGGAATCAAGAATCTGACTGAATTCTAGGGACCCAATGGGCGAAAGGAACCCACTAGTGAAATTCCACATACCTGGTGACGAATTCCACGGAGAAATCTTTCGATTTTGGGGCTGGAACTGATGGAACCTTGCTGCGTTCTTGAACTAGGATTCTTGACCTCTTTTCTCTTCTTACGCTCTAATTTTTCAAAGTTTTGATTAATGATTTGACATAGGTAAGTTCTAGTTATGTTTCTAGGCTTAAACTGACAAAAACCTCATAATTTAGGGTCTAAACAACGTAGCTTAGGTGTCCAATAAAATAGGAAAAGACCAACATACCCTTGACTTAACTGCTGTCGGAGTGACCGACGGACGGGACCTACGGTCCGTAGGTTGGGGTCGTAGGTCAAGTCTGCCCGGCATGGCTTCACTAAAACGAGCATAAGTTTTTACTTGGAGGTCGGATTTTAGCAAAGTCGGTGGCGTTGGAAAGATGATTCAATTATCTATCATGTCATAGGTTATGGAACACATAATCCCTTTTGTGATGGGAGTGATGACTATTTGAAGTTGACCCAATCAGCAATCCCCCCCTAACTGGCTGCTGACCTTCACCAATGATCAGACCTACGGACCGTGGATTGAACGACGGTCCATTCTGGTCGGCTGTCGTTCGCGTCAGAGGCTGGGGGGACCAAGATCCACGGACCGTGGTCGGTCCTACAGACCATGGGTCTGTCCGTGGGTCGAGACTTAGCAAATTTTCTGAGCTGGGTTTGGGGAGTGGGTGCAGTGGTGAACCATAGACCACGAGCACGGGCCGTGGTTTGTCCTACGGTCCATGGGTGGCAACCATGGGTTACACCTGCAACTTCTCAAAATCTGCAGTTTTGGTCTGTTTCGGATACGGGGTGATACATTGTCTAAACACTCTATTCATCAAATGCAAGAATCTAGCCGGAGCATTAGTCAAACAAAACAACATCACCAAGAATTCATAATGATTATACCGAGTTCAAAAAGCCATTTTTGGAATGTCACTTTCCTTCACTCTTAATTGGTGATAACCCGACTGGAGGTCAATTATAGAGACATAGCTTGCTCCTTGGAGTTGATCAAAAAAATCATTAGGGGATACTTATTCTTAATGGTAACCTTCTCTAATTACCGGTAATCAATACACATATGAAGTAAACCATTGTTGACACCCAATTTTGGACCTCCACAATATAAATTAATCATCCAACTTCTTCAATTTCAAAAGATTTGAAATAATTAGTTTTATAAAAAATTAAAACTGCTTTTCAGGCTATTTTAAAGTAATGTCATTCATTTTTATATTTTTTAAATAATAAATATGTTTTTATACATTTAGTATATTTTATAAATATTTGAAAATCATTCCAAAAGAATTGACATTTTATATTTTATTAATTCATTCTAGTTTAAGTTGTGGTTATAATTTTAAATTATTTAGTTTATAGTTAAGTTAATTATTTTGTTTTCGTTAAAATTAAGAAGCTCGTTAATTAATTAATGTTAATTCATTTTATTTAAATTTTAGCCAAATTTGCTAATCAAACTCAATTTGGTTACGTTCTAAATTCATTTGGCTATAATTGCAATCTATTAGCCAATTAATCAATTTAAAATCTAACCATTTGAATCCTACCTTTAAATCCATTTTGCCTTCATCTTGAGCAGATTTTGGGCCTCATTCCTTTTCAGCTGCCCATCTTCTCAATTTCCAATTCAACAAATAACCCAACCCACTTGTTTTTGCAAGCAGCCCACCAAAATTAACCTAATCAAATCATCTTAAACTCATCAAAAGGCAAAATGTTGGGCCTTTTCTCTAACTCTTCCAGCAAATCCAACACCTAAATTCCCAGCCCAAACCCAAAAAGACCCATCAGCAACACGCATACACCGACCGACCCTATTACTCTTCTTCTTCGCGATTCAGCCTAGACGCGACCCATATCACGTCACCCTCATCTCTTCTCTCCCTTATCCTGCTCTCCATACGAGAACGTACTCGAATCAAGCCAGGTCGATGCATCTCACATGAGAAGCGTCCTTGTTCTTCAAATCAAGCGGCTCTCGTCTTCGTTCCGTTAGAATTCGTACGAATTCGAGCTGACACCTTATCCTTGAGGAAATTTGAATTTCGAATTTTGAAAGCTCACCCAATTCTTCCGATTCCCCCCATAAATATGCCCTAATTCCTCCTATAAAAGCCCCTCATCATCTTCATTATTGGAGGTTAGAGACATCTTACATTAGGTTTGGGATAAATATAGGAGTTAGTCAGCATTAGAGAGGAAAATACAGCAAAATTACTAGTCATACACAGTTATATATGAATACTTAGGAAATAGGTTTGAAACAGACTGAAAATCCAGATTCAGCTTAGCCTTTTCCCACTCACTCCCTCTCTGTTCGTGGATTTTTCAGAATCAGATTTCAGTGGTGAAAGCTCTCCAATTCCTTGCTCATTTTTGTTCTCAATTCGCTGCCTAGAAGAAGGTAATAATCTCATCCTTATCTCATTTCATTTCATCTCCTTCCTCTCGACTCTTATATGTCTTGAATGTTTATGTCTTTTTATGCTTAATCATGAACTGAATACAGACATTACTCTCTCTAAATGCTAGATTGTATCCATTCTATTATGTTCGTAGTTAGTTTAATGCGTTGTTCTCCATGTTGAGCTTTGAGTGCTCTGTTTACTCTTAGCTCTCGAGTTGTCTTAATGTTGACTTGAGTTTTAGTCGTGCATCTAGTGCTGCTGTTTCTCTGTTTCCTTTGGCTGAGTTTGTTCTTATTTTGTATTAGTCTTTCCTCTCGAAGCTTGTCGAAATGTGGTCGAATCTGTACTCTCTGTTTTCATTGTCTTAAGCATCAAGGGATCATTTGTTTGTCTATTGTTAATGGCATTTTTATTTTCAAAAATAGGGGTAGAATCTTAAAGCTAGTCGATATGGACTTTGTATGTGACATTATTTATTGTTTGTGGGAGGCAGTAGCTTGTTCTTCCTCCATCTTCTAAGCTCCTGTTTGTCCTATCGCTTAAAGTATCATGCTTGAATCAATTTCATGCATTTATGTTGTTTAATTGCCCGTCTACCTGTTGTCGGCCTATTTCATAAGATTTAGATTTCTCTTAATCTCATTTGTTCATGTTAGATTCGGTGATATCCATTCCAAGCATGAGAAGCATGTTTTGCCCATTCTGATTTCTGTTTGTCATTGCTTGTTTGTTTCAGATTATTTCGTGTATTTCTCAGTATTGTTTCAGCTCAGTTTTCCTTTATTATGGCAGTATCATCTCTTGCTAATCTTTTATGATCGAGTCTAATGTTAAGATTAATTAACTGAGTCCCTTACCCTTTCTTGATAAATTGCAGCATAGATTTTTTTAGCATATGGTTTTGTTAGTTAGATTATATTAGTTTTATTTCTCTCATTTATCTTACACAATAGTTTTTCTTCAGCATAGAATGCATGTTCTCCGATTAGTAGATTAGATCGTCTTCTAAGTTATATATTTTGGCCCTTCAATTTTTATTTTATTTTAAAGATTTGTTGGCAGCAACTTAGTTTACAATTTTGTTTGTCTCAACTTTAAAATGGCTTCATCGCTGCCTCCCTAATCTATACATGGAATTTGATTCCTCCATCAGTGAGTAATATTATTTGTTGTGTTAGAGTGTCAAGGTGATAGTTTCTTATGAATATTGCGAATGAATGCTTGTTTTGTATGGCTAGTTTCCTTGTATGAATTGAGTCGATTTTTAATAAAAAGTGGCTGTTTAGGGTCAGATTTTAATGAAGTTATCAGTTGGTTGATTCATGTCTACATGTGAAATTATGTCAAAGCTTGTTGTGATGTTTGGTCACCTTTGGTGGCCATATCTTTTGTAATTGCTATGAGTACAAATGTTTGGCTCTTTAAAGTAATTTGTTAAGAACTGTACCTCTTTATTTCTTTACGGTTAAAGTATATAGTATATGAGTCGTACATTTTCTTTAAACCACTGTTGGTTTGTTTGATAAAATACAATAGTATTACATGTTCTACAGAGAGTGTATGAAATAAATCCTCTCGTTTGGTGTGAGGGATTAAAAATAATAGTTATGGGATAAAATATTTTTATCTTGTTTGGTTGCCATGTTTGGGATAACTTATCCCACCATTTATATCATAGTGATGGGTTAAGTTATCCCATATCTATGGTGAGATAAGTTATCCCAGGATAGCTAACCCCAGGATAACTTATCCTGGGATAACTTGTTCCCAACCAAACGAGTGTCTTGCGTTGTTCTGTTCCATTGGTGTGTTTCATTATATTTTTTGTAACACCCCGTATTTCTAATGACCTAAGCTAGAGCCTAACATGTAGTCTAGTAGCCTAATGAGATCTAAACGTAAGGTTAAGGTCCTAAAATAATGTTCCTAACTTAGAACTAGGGTTCTAGTGCCTAAACGTCAAGGCACAACTCCCCTAGGACCCTCCAAAGGTCCATGAGGAGGACCCAAGGGAAGGTCCAAAAAGCTGTCCAAAATAGCCACATCCACGAGAGGCAACCTACGAGGCGTAGGTTGACTCACGCCCGATTGGTGGGGGTCATGAGTCAACACTTGGTTTCTACCAAGTGCCCTCCAAATTGCCTAGTCACAGCCCCAATCCATGAGCGTGCAGTACGGTCCGTGGACCAACTCACGCCCCGTGGACTGGTATCGTGAGTTGAGACTTAGTCTCCTCACCAAGGCCTCACTTGACCCCTCTCTAAACCAAACCACGGTTAGCCAAGACGGTCAGTGGACCCATCCATGCTCCATGGTTTGGGGTTCGTGGATAATTCCTGGCAAACTGCCTAGGTTCGGCATAAGGTAGGGGTGGTTTGGTAATTCATTAATTAGTTAAGTTAGGTTTGGGGACGGTTATTTTAAGTTGTTTTATGTATATTAAAGTATTTTTAAGTATTAAAAAAAGTCTTTTAACCCCTCACAACTCACAACTAAAAAATCTAAACGCACTTCCCTCTCAAAACATTCTCTCTCTAAACTCCGTTGAAAAACAAAGAAGAAGCTCAATATTAGGGTTCAAGCTCCAAGCTTTTCACTCCAATTTCGTGGGATAACATCAATTAAGGTATGGGGACTTCGATTCATGGAACATCTTTCTCCATGAAGCCCTTCAACTCTTGATTTTGAAATTGAAATATTGTTCAAAAACTAGGGTTTCTATTCCAACCATGGGTTCTTCCCAAAAAAGATTTTATTATGTTAATTGCATTATATTGTGGATGATTTGATGTTTAATGGTGATTTTAATTGTAAAATTCCCCTTGAACCCAAGAACACCCCCATGACACCAATTTCAAGTATTGTGATGGGTGTATTAATGTAAGATGATTACTATGAATTGTCTCTATGTGAATTTAGTTATTGAATATTATATTGTTCATGCCTATTGTAGTATCTTTAGGTGTAATTGTGAGACATGAATCATGACCTTGAAAAGGGGTAAATTGCTAGGGTTTGTACATGTTGATGAAAGTTGTGTATAACCTATTGATTCACTTAGAAAGTAAATCTCCTATGACTAATGCGTAAAGTATGGTATTGTAGAAAGTATTGATCTTATCTTACCCTTATACTTAATGATGCATGAATAGTCTAGGATGATGATGATGCATTGTGTTGATTGAAAGCCTAATTCTCATGAAAACACTATGAATGTAACGTGAAAGTCTTACTCACACACTAAAGTTGATTCTAAGGTTGAAAGTACATTCTCACCTTTAATGAATCTATGAGCTATTTTGATGCATAGTATTGAATGAGGGATAGAGAATTCCTTCACACAGGTAAATGCAATTCAAGACTTAATTATTTATAATTCGGAAGATAATGCTTAGGATCGAGTGGATATGGACAATGAGGAAAAGGCCCTCCCACCAATGCAATAGTGAGGGCCATCCAAAGTGAACTCTCCGCCAATGCAATAGGGCGGGTTTCTAAAAGTAATCTCCATATCCCATAACTATGTGCCAACATAGGACTTAGCTAGTGGATCCACCTAGACGCTATACACTTAGTCCTACCTTAGGCAAGTAGGACACCTTCTTCGGTGTGTGGTTACACGACACCGGATTTCATCTAGCTCACATGGTCTATGTCGGTTATGCTATTCTTCCCTAAATGAATGATAATGAATGAGACATGGACTATGCTATGACCTCTTGGTGAGTTTACTTAGTAGGAGTGGGGGTATGGGACTTCACTCCCACATTGCACAAATGGACTTGGTAGGTTGTTGTGAGATGGTTCCTTATTATTGTAATGAGATACAAATGCATACACGTGTCTTCAATGGTTAGTTATTATGAATGACCTTCCATGTATTCAAAGTAATGTTCATAATTATTTTCCTTATTGGTGACTAATGATTATAATGAGGTTTAAAGGTGATATGCATGACCAAAGGAGCTTAAAGGGACACTTAGTAGGGTTGGTATTATGGGATGGTAATCATACATTGCACAATTGTTCCTTAGAGGTTGCTAAGGTGTTTATATTACCATGTAATGAGTATAAATGTGATTATGGCTTGTGTTGTACATTGTAAATGCATGTTGGTTTCTAAACTTGACAAAGGCATACTTTTCTAACAAAAATGTCCTTTTAATCATGTTTAAGGTTTTTATGCATGTTTCCATACTTAGTACATATTATGTGGTAACCCCTTTCCTTCCTTCTACATCTTAATGAGTGTAGGTTCCGGCTAGGTGACTTTCACTCTCTCCTTTGAAGAAGACTTGGATTGCTTTCTCCTCGTAGTGGTGAGTCCTTAAGTTTGAGAACGGGATTTCCTATTTTCTAGTTCTATTGTACCTCTCATGTTGAAACTTTTATTGACGTATAAGGGCTAAGTCCCAAACTTTGTATTCATATGTTTTAGATGGTGGTATGAGACAAAGTTTAGATTTTTCCTATTACTTTCTTTTATAAAAAAAGTTAAGTTGGACTTCAATTGTAAAGTTTTAAATTTCTGTATTTTTTCAATGTCTTATGTAATGATGATGCTACTGTCTAGTATGAGACCCCTTCGGGGTCAAATATGCCATGTTACGTGTAGGGGGTACTCATGGGTCGTGACAAACGTGGTATCGGAGCATAAGGTTTTGGGAATAAGTTTTAGGTTGACGTCTGATGCACGACATCTAGTAGAGTCTTGTTCATGAGTGTGAAGCGCGCCACACTTATGAATAAGAGGCTATAAGATGACTAGGAACATTCCCTTCTTTCATTACTCTTTAGTCGTGCTTAGAGTGTGTACTCTATGAAATCCTTTCTTCTAACCCTTCTCTTGTGATTATAGGAAAATGAATACAAAAAGGGCAAACTTAAGAAGAAGGGTAGAAGAGGTGGTGAATGATGAAGGAGTTCCTCCCCAAGGTCCTCAAGATCCTCAAGTTCCTCAAGTTCCTAATGATGAAGGAGCTATGACTAATGTGGAGATAAGGGAGGCTCTCCAAACATTGACTCAAGTCATGATGGCGCAAGCACAAGCCGTGACAACTCAAGCTCAAGCCATGACGTCTCATGCAAATGGGGACATTGGGCCCCGTACTAATCCTAATGCAAGCACCATGGCTTCAAGGTTAAGAGATTTTACTAGGACGAATCCTCTTATTTTCTTGCGTTCTAATGTGAATGAAGACCCACAAGAGTTTTTGGAAGAGGTCTACAAGATAGTGGATGCTATGGGAATGACTTCTATTGAGAAAGCCAAACTAGCAGGGTATCAATTGAAAGATGTGGCCCAAGTATGGTTTACTCAATGGAAGGATAATAGGGCTATAAGATTGGGTCCCATAAGTTGGGAAGTGTTCAAGAAGGCGTTCCTTGATAGATTTTTCCCCCGTGAGAAGAGGGAAGCCAAAGTTGAGGAAGTCATCAACCTTCGCCAAGGAGGTATGCGTGTCCAAGACTACTCCTTGAAATTCACTAAGTTGTCCAAATATGCCCCCTCTTTGGTGTCTAACCCAAGAGATGAAATGAGTCATTTTGTCACCGGTGTGTCCGATGCTATTGAAGAAGAGTGCCGAGCGGAAATGCTCCATGACAACATGGATATCTCAAGGCTAATGGTCTATACTCAACAAGTTGAGGAATCAAGGCTTAGGAAGAAGAGTAGAGAGGTGAAGAGGCCAAGGCCCGACGATGGAAATTCTTCTAAGGGTAAGTTTGAGGGTCAAAGTGGACCAAGGTTCAATAAGAGATTTTGCAACCAAGGCTCCTCCAAGACCCAACAAAGATAGGGTGTCTAACCCTAAACCTCAAGGAGGCAATAGGGGTGGACCTTCCATGGATAGATCTACATGTGCCAAATGTGGTAAGAGACATGAGGGGAAATGTCTTGCCGGAATGGGTGTGTGCTAAGGGGAAAAGAGGGTAACCAAGCTATACCAACTGGTCCTAATGCCAATGCTCCCAAAAAGAATCACTTCTATGCTCTCCAATCTAGAAGTGATCAAGAGGGGTCCCCAAACGTTGTTACCGGTATATTGCAAGTATTTTCAATTGATGTTTATGCATTATTAGACCCCGGTGCCACTCTATATTTAGTTACTCCTTTTGTAGCAATGAAATTTGAGGTACCTCCCGAAGAGTTAAAAGGACCTTTTTCCATGTCTACCCAGTAGGTGATTCGGTTATAGCTAAAAGAGTGTATAGGAGATGTCCTATATCTTTGTCTTATAGAGTCACTTTGGTAGATTTGGTTGAATTAGATATGTTGGACTTTGACGTCATTTTGGGGATGGATTGGCTTCAAGCTTGTTTTGCTTCCATTGATTGTAGGACTCGGGTAGTAAAATTTTAATGTTCAAATGCGCCCGTTTTAGAATGGAAGGGGGGGAATTCAATCCCTAGAGGTCAATTCATTTCATGTCTAAAGGCATGTAAAATGATTTCTAAGGGTTATATCTATCATATTGTAAGAGTTAAGGACATTGAGTCCGAGACTCCTCCTTTAGAGTCGGTCCCCATAGTGAGGGAGTTTCTGGGAGTCTTTCCCGATGACTTGCCCGGGATTCCTCCCGAACGGGAAATAGAATTCGACATTGATCTTTTGCCGGATACTCAACCTATATCAATTCCCACTTACCGGATGGCTCCGGTCGCTTTAAAAGAGTTGAAGGCACAACTCAAAGATTTGCTAGACAAGGGTTTTATACAACCAAACATATCTCCATGGGGTGCCTTGGTTTTGTTTGTGAAGAAGAAAGATGGGTCCCTTAGGATGTGTATTGATTACCGCCAATTGAACAAGGTCACTATAAAGAACAAGTACCCTATCCCTAGAATTGATGATTTGTTTGACCAACTCCAAGAGGCGAGTTACTTTTCGAAGATTGACCTAAGGTCGGGCTACCACCAACTTAAGGTGAGGAGGTTGACATTCCTAAGACGGCCTTTCGAACAAGATATGGTCACTATGAATTCCTAGTCATGTCTTTTAGGTTGACCAACTCCCCAGTGGCTTCATGAACCTTATGAATAGGGTGTTTAGACGATATCTTGATTCATTTGTGATCAATTTTATTGACGATATCTTGATCTACTCTAAGATTGAGAGTGATCACATGAAACATTTGAGGATGGTTTTGCAAGTCCTTAAGGACCAACAATTGTATGCTAATTTTAGCAAATGCGAATTTTGGCTAAGGTCGATTGCTTTTCTAGGTCATATTGTGTCAAGCATGGGTATAGAAGTTGATCCTAAGAAAACAGACGCGGTTAAGAGTTGGCCTAGACCCCTAAGTCCCACTGACATCTGAAGCTTTTTGGGTTTGGCCAGTTACTATCGAAGGTTTGTTGAGGGTTTCTCCTCTATCGCTTCTCCTTTAACGACCTTAACCCAAAAGAAGTCCAAATTTGAGTGGATGGAAGCTTGTGAGAAAAAGCTTCCAAGAATTGAAGGATAGGCTCACATCCGCTCTAGTGTTGACCTTACCGAAGGGTACCAATGGGTTTATGGTATATTGTGATGCGTCTTGAGTGGGTTTGTGATGTGTTCTTATGCAACATGGTAAGGTGATTGCCTATGCTTCAAGACAACTCAAGATTCATGAAAAGAATGATCCAACTCATGATCTCGAACTAGCGGCGGTGGTGTTTGCTTTGAAAATATGGAGATACTATCTCTATGGGGTACATGTAGATGTGTTTACCGACCACAAGACTCTTCAATATGTGTTTAGCCAAAAAGATTTGAATCTCCGACAAAGAAGATGGTTAGAACTTTTGAAGGATTATGAAATGAGTGTCCTTTATCACCCCGGCAATGCCAATGTAGTTATGGATGCCTTAAGTAGAATGTCCATGGGTAGTGTGACTCATGTAGAAGATGAGAACAAGGAATTGGTTCGTGATGTACATAGGTTGGCCCGTCTAGGTGTCCAACTTGTGGATTCCGCCAAGGGTGGATTCATGGTTCACCATAGTTTTGAATCATCCTTTGTGGTTGATGTGAAGTCTAAGCAACATCTTGATCCTATTTTGATGGAATTGAAAGAATCGGTTCTCAATAAGTCCGTTGAAGTTTTCTCCCAAGGGGGAGATGGGTTGCTTAGGTACCAAGGTAGGTTGTGTGTTTCGGATGTTGATGGTTTGAGAGAGAAAATATTAGAAGAGGCTCATGGTTCGCGGTATTCTATTCATCCGGGAGCCACCAAGATGTACCGTGACCTATTGGAAGTCTATTGGTGGAATGGTATGAAGAAGGATATAGCGGGTTTTGTGGCCAAATGTTCAAATTGTCAACAAGTCAAGGCTGAGCACATGAAACTAGGAGGTTTTCTCCAAGATATGAATATTCCCACTTGGAAGTGGGAGGAGGTGAATATAGATTTTGTTGTGGGGTTACCTCGTACGTGAAGGCAACACGATTCTATTTGGGTCATTGTTGATAGGATGACTAAATCAGCCCACTTCAATCCCGTCAAGGTTACTTTTTCAGCGGAAGACTATGCTAAGTTGTACATCAAAGACGTAGTGAAGTTGCATGGGGTTTCTTTGTTATCATATCGAATAGAGGTGCTCAATTTACTTCACATTTTTGGAAAGCATTCCAACAAGGGCTTGGTACAAATGTTAAACTTAGTACCGCTTTCCACCCTCAAATGCATGGTCAAGCGGAACGGACCATTCAAACTTTAGAGGACATGTTGAGGGCGAGTGTGATGGATTTCAAGGGTAATTGGGACGATCATCTTCCTTTGATAAAATTTGCCTACAACAATAGTTACCACTCTAGCATTGCCATGGCTCCATTTGAAGCACTATATGGAAGAAGGTGTAGATCTCTGGTTGGGTGGTTTGAGGTAGGTGAGTTTGCTCTAATTGGTCCCGAACTAGTCTATCATGCCATTGAGAAAGTTCAACTCATTAGGGAAAGGTTGAAGACGGCCCAAAGTCGACAAAAGTCCTATGCCGACAATAGAGGAAAGGATCTTGAATTTGAGGTTGGTGATTGGGTATACTTGAAAATCTCCCTTATGAAAGGCGAAACGAGATTTGGCAAGAAGGGGAAACTTAGTCTCCGGTATGTGGGGCCATACCCAATCTTGAAGCGTATCGGAAAATTTGCTTATGAGGTAATATTGCCAAATGAGTTGGCTCCGATTCATCCGGTGTCTCACGTTTCCTTGCTCAAAAAGTGTATTGGTGACCCGGTTTCTATCCTTCCTTTAGAGGATTTAGGAGTCAATGAGAACCTTTCTGAAGAGGTCCTGGTTGAGATTTTGGATCGGCAAGTGAGAAAGTTCAGAAATAAGGAAGTAGCTTCCGTTAAGATTCTATGGAGGAATCACTTAGTTAAGGGTCCTACATGGGAGGCCGAGGCCGACATGATGTCCCGTTACCCTCATCTTTTTCCTTCTACTCCTAATCAAGCTTGAGGTAACTAGCTCCTCTTAAGTTTAGTGTTTTGGGAGTCATGTGTGTTGTATGAATTTTCCCTGATTTCCCTATATTGTGCATGTTCTTGTGAGAATTCATGTTTTAGTATATATTGAGTTTTCATGACATTTATGTTCCTCATGTTGGTTTGCATTTTGTATAATGATTGCATTTTTGACTCCATGAGATGAAATGATGAACATGCTTAATGATGTGTTGATGAGATGACACATTGGCTCTATTTTGTTGTGTTGAGCTTACTTGATTTGGAGAAGTTAGTTCCTCCCATGCTTATGTGAATTAATGAGTTGCTTGATTGAGTTAGTAGAAGTAGTTCCTACTCTCTTGTATTGCTTTGGCCATGTTGTGAAAAAGGATTTGAAGTATCCTCCTTTGAAAATGTGCATGATGTGATTATTGCATTTTAGGTTTTGCACGTTTTGAAGTTTCATGCATGGTGGGTTGTTAGTCTAGTGTTCCTAACTTAGTTTTGGTGTCTTGGTCGACATTCCGGGATGAATGTTCCCAAGGGGGAGATAATGTAACACCCCGTATTTCTAATGACCTAAGCTAGAGCCTAACATGTAGTCTAGTAGACTAATGAAGTCTAAACATAAGGTAATGGTCCTAAAATAATGTTCCTAACATAGTACTAGGGTTATAGTGCCTAAACATCAAGGGACGACTCCTCTAGGACCCCCCAAGGGTCAATGAGGAGGACCCAAGGGAAGGTCCAAAAAGCTGTCCAAAACAACCTCATCCACACGGGGCAACCTACGAGGTGTAGGTTGAATCACGCCCCATTGGTGGGGGTCGTGAGTCAACACTTGGTTTCTACCAAGTGCCCTACAAATTGCCTAGCCACAGCCCCAATCCACGAGCGTGTAGTACGGTCCGTGGACCGACTCACAACCCATGGATTGGTCTCACGAGTTGAGACTTAGTCTCATCACCAAGGCCTCACTTTAACCCACTCTGACCAAACCACGGTTAGCCAGGACGGTCCGTGGACCCATCCACGCTCCGTGGTTTGGGGTTCTTGGATCATTCCTGGCAAATTGCCTAGGTTCGGCATAAGGTAGGAGTGGTTTGGTAATTCACTAATTAATTAAGTTAGATTTGGGGATGGTTATTTTAAGTTGTTTTATGTATATTAAAGTATTTTTAAGTATTAAAACAATTCTTGTAACCCCTCACAACTCACAACTCAAAAATCTAAACCCACTTCCCTCTCAAAACATTCTCTCTCTAAACTCCATTGAAGAACAAAGAAGAAACTCAAGATTAGTGTTCAAGCTCCAAGTGTTTCACTCCAATTTCGTGGGATAACATCAATTAAGGTATGTGGACTTTGATTAATGGAACAACTTTCTCCATGAAGCCCTTCAACTCTTGATTTCAAAATTGAAATATTGTTCAAAAACTAGGGTTTCTATTACAACCATGGGTTCTTCCTAAAAATGATTTTATTATGTTAATTGCATTATATTGTGGATGATTTGATGTTTAATGGTGATTTTCATTGTAAAATTCCCCTTGAACCCACGAACACCCCCATGACCCCAATTTCAAGTATTGTGATGGTTGTATTGATGCAAGATGATTACTATGAATTGTTTCTATGTGAATTTAGTTATTAAATCTGGTTTTGTTCATGCCTATTGTAGTATCTTTAGGTTTTATTGTGAGACATGAATCATGACCTTGAAAAGGGGTAAATTTCTAGGGTTTGTACATGTTGATGAAAGTTGTGTATAACCTATTGATTCACTTAGAAAGAAAATCTCCTATGACTAATGTGTAAAGTATGGTATTGTAGAAAGTATTGATCTTCTCTTACCCTTATACTTAATGATGCATGAATAGTCTAGGATGATGATGATGTATTGTGTTTATTGAAAGCCTAATTCTCATGAAAATACTATGAATGTAATGTGAAAGTCTTACTCACACACTAAAGGTGATTCTGCGGTTGAAAGTACATTCTCACCTTTAATGAATCTATGAGCTATTTTGATGGATTGTATTGAATGAGGGATAGAGCATTCCTTCACACATGTAAATTCAATTCAAGACTTAATTATGTATAATTCGGGAGATAATGCTTAGCACCGAGTGGATATGGACAATGAGGTAAAGGGCCTCCCGCCAATGCAATAGTGAGGGCCATCCAAAGTGAATTCATGAAATGGAAGCCCCTCCGCCAATGCAATAGGGCATGTTTCTAGAAGGAATCTCCCTATCCCATAACTATGTGCCAACATAAGACTTAGCTAGTGGATCCACCTAGCACTATACAATTAGTCCTACCTTAGGCAAGTAGGACACCTTCTTCGGTGTGGGGTTACACGACACCGAATTCCATGTAGCTCACATGGTCTATGTCGGTTATGCTATTCTTCCCTAAATGAATGATAATGAATGAGACATCGACTATGCTATGACCTCTTGGTGAGTTTACTTAGTAGGAGTGGAGGTATGAGACTTCATTCCCACATTGCATAAGTGGACTTGGTAGGTTGTTGTGGGATGGTTCCTTATTATTGTAATGAGATACAAATGCATACATTTGTCTTGAATGATTAGTTATTACGAATGACCTTCTTTGTATTCGAAGTAATGTTCATAATTATTTTCTTTATTGGTGACTAATGATTATAATGAGGTTTAAAGGTGATATGCATGACCAAGGGAGCTTCAAGGGGACACTTAGTAGGGTTTGTATTATGGGATGCCAACCATACATTGCAGAATTGTTCCTTAGAGGTTGCTAAGGTGTTTATATTACCATGTAATGAGTATAAATGTGATTATGGCTTGTGTTGTACATTGTAAATGCATGTTGGTTTCTAAACTTGACAAAGGCATGCTTTTCTAACAAAAATGTCCTTTTTATCTTGTTTAAGGTTTTTATGCATGTTTCCATACTTAGTACATATTATGTGCTAACTCATTTCCTTCCTTCTACATCTTAATGAGTGTAGGTTCCGGCTAGGTGACTTTCACTCTCTCATTTGAAGAAGACTTGGATTGCTTCTCCAAGTAGTGGTGAGTCCTCAAGTTCGAGGATAGGATTTCCTATTTTCTAGTTCTATTGTACCTCTCAAGTTGAGACTTTTATTGATGTATAAGGGCTAAGTCCCAAACTTTGTATTCCTATGTTTTTGATGGTGGTATGAGACAAAGTCTAGATTTTTCCTATTACTTTCTTTTATAAAAAAAGTGAAATTGGACTTCGATTGTAAAGTTTTAAATTTACGCATTGTTTCGATGTTTTATGTAATGATGATGCTAGAGGCTTGTATGAGACCCCTTTGGGGTCAAGTACGCCATGTTACGTCTAGGGGGTACTCCTGGGTCGTGACATTTTTAGAACATAGTTTTCTCAAGTCTTAATGTAAGTGTATGAGCTGTTTGTTTAATTTGATTGATAATTACATTTAAATCAATTTTCCTTTAGTCACTTACTAATTACTCTCTTTGATTTCTGGCATGAACCCTTGAATGAGTCCATTAGACTCTTTCATTTTTTCCCGTGCATCTTACCTTGAGCCAATGAGGCTCAATCTTATTCTTTTCGATTCAAAACCAAAGTACAGGGCTGGAAAACAGAGAATGCAAGTGTTAGGGGCGAAATTAAGGGTTGTATACACTCCGTATACAATAGTATCACAAAATATGCAGAATAAACATTGATATACAATAGCGGTATACACTGTATACAATCACAAAAATGGGCCAAACTCCCAAAGTTGAATTTAGGCCCAAGTACCGGCCGACAGAAACCGGACTCAGTCCCAAGACTGCTCTCCCTTATTATTTAATTGTCGATACTTGTTTATTTTCTTTGTTTGATTTTGAGGTTTGTTCCTAATTCGATTCCCCAAAGAAACCATTTTGAGTTGACAATTACATTTTTCTAAAATTAAACAAGATTATCTATTTTCCACTTAACCCGCTTTAGAATATTTGCAAGTACTTAGATAATATTTCTCCAATATTTCCCTTTCCCCCTTTGAGATTACTTTAAACTTTACAATTGGTTCATTTTCCCAACTTAATTAAGCATTTCTATATTTAGCCAAATAATTAATTACTGGATAACCGCATGTTAGCGGATGTTCTAGGTGCTTTAAAAACCTTCCTAGAACATTAATTTGAACCCGAACCCCTTTTCATATTTTCATTAGATTTTCTGTTTTTAATCTTTTGAGAAAATAGTTTTCTTAATTTTACCTTAAAAATTAAGTGGCGACTCCTAAAATGTTGTTTTTTTAAAAACAAAAACAGAATGTGTAGGTAATAGGTAATACAATATATCACACACAGCTTAATAAGCGCACAAGAGTCGTTTCATTTGAAGATAAATTAGCCCACAGATATAGGAAATGACTAAACAGACATAAATTTATCTATTTGATTTTGGTTTAGTGAATCAGGAACGTTGACTTGTGTTGAGCCAAAATCCTTTTGTATCTTTCAATGTCGTACTTCTGATTTTCGATTGAGATGTAATTCCAATCTCATTGCAAGAGTTGGGAAAGATAGAATTTTTGAAAAATGGGGACCGAGCCTTGAAAAGTTGCCTACGTATCTCACGAGGGAGAATTCAGGTCTTACGTAGTTCGACCATCCTTTTTGACTTGAGGCGGAAACAAATCGACCTTTTTTTATAGATGAGAGAGTAAAGATTTGAAAGGGAAGTTCGAATTTTGTTAGGAAACTAAAGACTCGAAGAGTATTTGAACGTATTTTCGATAGTGACTTAATGTTTCCGCTGAAGAGATTCTAGAAAAATTCCAAAAAAGTAGGCTAGAACATCTTCAAACAAAGCAACATATTCACATAAGCAATTATAACACTTAAATAATTATTGCGCGTTTTAAACAAATATGTGGCTCTTTTGTGCTAAGGATAGGCCTAACGATTTGAAAGATGTATACGTCATTTGAAACATTCTATTGCCCCAAAACTTGAATTTAGACAACCTTTATGAATAAAAATGAATGGGGATACATAATAGGGAAAAGGGGATACTAATAATCGGTCCCACGCAGGGGTACAATCCTAAACTATGCTCCCACGGAAGGTCCTTTGTTCTTAATTTCTTCTCTTCTCTGAATGTCGACACCTTTAGCTTGTAAATATCTTTCTTCGACTAGAATAAGCTATTAAAATTTACTCCCAACACCGAGGGACAATAATTTTTCATACAACGTATACATCCTTCATATTTAGCAAATAAGTATGATCATTCGTGTAGGTCGTGGGCCGTTTTGGACTCAAGCTGGTCTTTCGAATGGGCCCAACACACCTTGGGTGTTGGATCGTCTTAGGTCAATGCGCTAATTTTCAGAATTGCGTTTCACTCTACGCTAGTTGACTAAGAGTGGTCTTTATTTGAAGTGGATTGGTGACCCAAGCGGATTACTTGGGCCGGGACAGTTAACGACCGTTGACCATCCAATGGCCAACTACATTCGTCAAGGTGCCCCAAAAATAATTTTGTTAATGAACGACTACGGCCCGCATAATAGTCCTTTAAGTGAAAAATAAAAATAAGTGTTGTTTGACAGAATATATGTCATGCTATGAATGCAACAGTTTAATATTGCAGAAATTTAAACAAATAAGTAAATAAACAAACAAACATTAGCCAAATAAATTAATTTTAAGGTTAGAACCCAATTCAAATCCCCAGCAGAGTCGCTATTCTGTTTTATTGTAAAAACGAAAGAAATGACTTTCAAGAGTCACCACTTAATTTTTAAAGTAAAATTAAGAAAACTATTTTTTCAGAAGATTAAAAAAATAGAAAATCTTATGAAAATACTAAAAAGGGATTCGGGGCTCATATTAACATTTTGGAAAGGGTTTGAAAGCACCGAAAATGCCCGCTAACATGCGGTTATCCGGTAACTAACTATTTGTCTAATTAATTAAAAATAGGCATACTTAATTGAGTTGAAAACGTAAACACCATAAGATTTGAAATCATTTTAGGGGGACAGGGAAATATTATAAAGATATTACTTAAGTAAAATATTTCAAAGTAACTTAAGTAGGAAAGTAAGTAAAATTATTAGTCTTTAGAAAATCTCGAAATGACTATATTTTGGGGAAATCGAATTAGGAAAAACTTTAACATTGACTAGAAAATAAGAAATTAAACAAATACGAAATAAAATAAAAAGATTGAGTTTTGGGCCCAAGTCTGGTTTTCTATCCGTCTGAACCATTACTTGGGCCTAATTTCATTTTGGGCCTTTTACCCCATTTGTACCTGTCCTACACTCTCATAAAAAAAACTAAATTTCTTTTGGGCTTTAGGTCCAATTTCACCTGTCCTAAAACTAGCATATGATACTAAAAATAAATGGGCTTTTGGCCCAATTACAACAAGAACAAAAACTGGAAATTTGGGGGGGATTCTCAGACCCATTTCTACCTCAATATACAGTGTATACACTGGATGTATGTCTTATGTATACAACTATATACGGCACGTATACAAACTCTTCTTTCCGCTCCGAGATGTGTATTTTTAGTTTCAGACATGTATACGGCTTTCCTATTGCTGTGTGTCAGCTCTAAATTCGGCTTTATTGAATCCATGAGGCAGACTCATGAAGAAATAAATTTGGGCCTCCATGGCCCAATACATAAATGCAAAGGGAGCGAAAGGCAATCTAGTGGACTCATTAGAGCAGTACATACAACATACAACAACAAAAAAGAATTAACAAGTGCCTAAAGGATAAGGTGATGTACACCCAATGGGCTTTTGGCCCAATTACAACAAGAACAAAAACTGGAAATTTGGGGGGGATTCTCAGACCCATTTCTACCTCAATATACAGTGTATACACTGGATGTATGTCTTATGTATACAACTATATACGGCACGTATACAAACTCTTCTTTCCGCTCCGAGATGTGTATTTTTAGTTTCAGACATGTATACGTCTTTCCTATTGCTGTGTGTCAGCTCTAAATTCGGCTTTATTGAATCCATGAGGCAGACTCATGAAGAAATAAATTTGGGCCTCCATGGCCCAATACATAAATGCAAAGGGAGCGAAAGGCAATCTAGTGGACTCATTAGAGCAGTACATACAACATACAACAAAAAAAAAGAATTAACAAGTGCCTAAAGGATAAGGTGATGTACACCCAATTATCAATTAGCTTAAATAAAAAAGATCTCAAGCATTTTTCAACGGAAAAAGATGGCAAGCAAAAATATTCACACATCATGAATTGAAGAAAAACTATGACCCCAAAACATGCATCTCAAGGACAATAGACCATAGGCTATACCAACCTTAAATAAACTAGAAATAAAACAAGCCAAACATATGGACAGATCTACAAAAATCATATAATACTATGATAAACACGAGAGCAAGATGAAAAATGAGAAAGAATGCGAGATACACGGACAACTATACACTAATACTTATATGCTCATAATCTGTTGAAATTTATTAAAGAAAACATGAGGCTCACATGTATCACAAATAGATACGAGAATGACAATTCTTGACTTAACATATTAATTAAAAGAAACAAAATATGATCAAATCAGTACCTATTTAAAATTATAACCAACTTAGCTCACATATACAATAACTAACTTCATATGGCAAATAGGAACACTATGATAAAGAAGAAAGAAAGTTAAGCTAACATATATTCAGAAAACCGATTTAAAGAACTTAAACACACAATGGAACCATGAATGTGTTCGGATTAATAACAAGATATAAGAACATGGACGTTCTCTCCTATCTTTGAATTGAAACAAATCCGGGTAGTCATCATTCATAGCTCTAGATGTCATTGCCCGAGCTACCCTCGAGATGCAGACACGGGACCTAGGACCACAAGTGATCCCAAGCTAACCCTGTTGGCATGATCATGAGCATACTGAAGATAACCTGAATAATAGAAACTGTGCGGAAGCTAAAATCATAAATAAATCTGAAATGATGGGGAATACCCATATACTATAACTGAGATATATGAAAACTGATGAGTTTAATAAAGGGAAGATATTAACTCAATACTAAGCTGAATCTATCTATGTCTGAAAATAGCCTTTAACTGACTAGAAATGCTGGGACAGGCCCCAACTAAGTCTAGCAAAACTGAAACTAAAGGACTATAAAATACTGAAAAGAAACTCATGACTATTGTCCTCCGAGAATGAGGACTCACCACTGATTCTGCTGAACTGGAGATCAAAGAACTGATCTAAGCGTGATCTGGGTGTTGAGAACCTGAACCTACATCACAAGAAGATGTAGCGCAGAGTATGCGTTAGTACTTGAAAGATATTGAGCATGCAGGATAGAATACAACTAAAATAACATATAACTGAACAAAGCAAATAAGCAATGACATAATCTGAACATGATATAGATACTGAATGCTGAGATAACTGAATGCAGTGACAAATTTATAACATGCTGAAACTGATACTGACTGTAGTGAAATGTGGTCAATGCAATGGAATATGACTGAACTGTGGGAGCTACTAATAACCGTTAATAAAACCACATAAGCTAAATGTGGAGTCCGATTTATACGCCCCATCGAGAGGACCCAATATACCCTGCCAGAGGTATAGAGGCATGCTGACGTGATCACTAAAACGATGCCCACGAAGGGGACTTAAGACCTACGTGGCTGGTAGTTTTGGGACTATTTGGGTACGCTGAACCCTAGTCCAACTCGGTATTATGCTACTCCCAATGGATTAAGAAATTAAAACATTATGACTGAATTTCTGCAAGTTACTGGATAGCTTAGACTGAACATGCAAACTGAGTATGCAACAATTAAACTGATATTGATGCATTAATAACTGAGGCATGTATAACTGAATAACTGAAATATCTGACCTAGCATGTGTAATTCAAGAACTAAAGAAATACATAGCTAGGGTTCTGGAATTCATGCAATAAACTGAATATTAACATACTAATCTGATTTGGATCATTCTAACTTCTAAGAACCCAATAATTCTAACATTCAAGAAACACTAGGTCTAGTCATAATAAGGGAGTCAAGAAACTGACAGAAAACTAGGGACCTAATGGGTGAAAGGAACTCACTCGTGAAATCCCACATACATGGTGACGAATTCCATAGAGAAATCCTTAGATTTCGGGGTTGGAACTGATGGAACCTTGCTGCATTCTTGAACTAGGGTTCTTGACTTCTTTTCTCCTCTTACGCTCTAATTTTTCTAAGTTTTGATAAATGTTTTGACTTTTGTAAGTTCTAGTTATGTTTCTAGGCCTATATTGACTAAAGCCTCATAATTTAGGGTCTAAATGACGTAGCTTAGGGTCCACCAAAAAAGGAAAAGACCAAAAGACCCCTGACTTAACTATTGTCGGAATGATCGAAATATGGGACCTACGGGCCGTAGGTCAATCTACGGTATGTAGATTGGGGTCGTAGGTCAAGTCTGCCTAACAGGGCTTCACTAAAACGAGCATAACAGTTTACTCGGAGGTCGGATTTTAGCAAACTCGATGGTGTTGGAAAGAGGATTCAATTATATATCATATCATAGGTCATAGGACACATAATTCCTTTTGTTCTAAGAGTTATGACCATTTGAAGTTGACCCAATCAACAATTTTCCACTAACTAGCTGCTGACCCTCACCTACGGTCAGACCTACGGACTGTGGATCGAAAGATAGTCCATGCTGGTCGGCCGTCGTTTGCGTTAGAGGCTGGTTAAAGGGGGCCTCGATCCACGGACACAGACCACGAACTGTGGTCTGACCTACGGACCGTGGTCTGACCTACGGACCGTGGGTCTGTTCGTGGGTCGAGACTTAGCCGATTTTCTGAGCTGGGTTTGCGGAGGGGTTGCAGTGGTGAACCATGAACCACCAGCACGGGCCGTGGTCTGACTTACGGTCTGTGGATGGCAACCGTGGGTTGCACCTGCAACTTTTCAAAATCTACATTTTTGGTCTGTTTCAGATACGGGGTGTTACATTATCTCCCCCTTGGGACCATTCATTCTCAAATGAAGACTCAACTAGCTGAAATGGAGGGAGAGGGATGCAATCCCTACCACTAAACATTGAGAACTGAATTTCTGACTGAACTGAGTTCCAAGAACATGCAAATACGCTGAAAATGCAAGTACAAACTAAAAAAACATGATTCTAAGACTGAATTTACGCATGAATGACTATAAAACTGAAGAGGAACTTTTACCTCAAGCTGGAATGGAATCGGAAGGAAAGAGGTGAGGATACTTGGACTTCATGGCTGCTTCTGTTTCCCAAGTAGCTCCCTCTACGAAATGACTCCTCCATAAAACCTTGACTGATGCGACTTCTTTGTTTCTCAACCTTCTAACTTGACGATCAAGAATCTAAATTGGTACATCCTCATAAGAAAGGATTTCTTTTACAGCCACAGTCTCTAATGGCACTACGGATGCTGGATCACCCACACACTTCTTCAAAAGTGATATGTGAAAAACCAGGTGCACTGCTAATTCTGCTGGCAACTCTAACTCATAAGCCACTTTACAAATCCTTTTCAAGATCCGGTAAGGGCCTACATATCTGGGACTGAGCTTCCCTATCTTTTCAAATCTCATCACCCCCTTCATAGGTGACACCTTTAGGAAAACCCATTCATCAACTTGGAACTCTAGTTCCCTTCTTCTCACATCTGCATAAGACTTCTGGCGACTCTGGGCAGTCTTAAGTATATCTCGAATGAGTTGCACTTTCTCCATAGCATCAAGGAATGAATCTGGTCCTATCAAGGCTGCTTCACCTACTTCAAACCAACCAACTGGAGATCTACATCTACGCCCATACAATGCCTCATAAGGGGCCATCTGAATGTTGGAATGGTAACTATT
>JAJOOO010015981.1:0-34955 GCA_029582685.1 Solanum piurae
GACGGACAGTGTCCTTTTATCCGTCGCTTTTCTGGGATTTTCAAAAAATAAATTTCCAGAAAAGCGACGGACAGCGTCGCCCTTTAGAAATTTAAAAAAAATGAAAATTAAAATAAAGCGACGGACTCCGTCGGTTTTTTTAAAAAATTCAAAAAAAATAGTCGAAAAGCGACTCAGCCCGTCGCTAAAAGAGACGGAGTCCGTCTTTAAAAACGACGCAGTCCGTCGCTTTCTTGCGACGCAGTCCATCGCTTTTTTAGCGACGCAGTCCGTCGCTTTTTGAAAAGCGACGAGCTAAAAAGCGACGGAAGTGACTGCGTCGCTTTTCCGTCAATTTTGACCAAAAAAGCGACGCAGTCTGTCGCTTTTGGCCGTCGTTTTTTGACAATTTTTTAGTAGTGGTGGATCCACCTAAAAGCTAATACATTTAGTTCTACCTTAGGCAAGTAGGACACCTCTTTTCGGTGTGGGACATGACAACGGATTCCATGTTAAGCTCACATGGTCTATGTCGGTTAAAGCGTATTCCCAATGTAATTAAAAGGTGAATAATTAACTATGGTTGCTCCAGGAGTTTTACTTAGCATGGGTAGGAATATGGGATCTTACTTGTGCATGGCACAAGTAGGCTTTAAGGGTATTCACAGTGGGTTTCTATTATGTGTGATGACTTATAAATTGAATATGTTTAGGACTTGTGCTTTGATACCAATTTTCATGAAGATTCTCAAATTTGATAAAGTGCATGCTCTTCAACTAACTTGTGCTTTTTTAGCATATTTTCATGGTTTTGTGCATGGCTATCATATTTAGTGCATTTTGTACTTACCCATATTCTTCTACATTTTTCCACAAAGTGTAGGTTCAGGCGTTTGAGGTGATCTTCCTTCTTGTTCAAAGCTTGGATTGACTATTCTCCAAAGCTTGTGGTGAGTTCTCATGGATCCGAGGACGAGTGATGTTTTTTTGTTTCTTTCATTTCATTGTATTTGACTTTCCGATTTCTATTGTATGGGCTGTGACCCTATTTTGAGACTTCGATTGCAATAGATGGCTAAATGAGACAATGTCTAGACTTCTGCTTTACTTTTATGAAAACGACTTAAGACTTGTGAAAAAATTTATGTTTTACTCCTTATTGTTCTTTACTTATGTGATGAGATGCTAGGTGGTTTATGTAGTGCCTTAAGGGGTATTATGTGCCTTGTTACGTCTAGGGGGTATCCTTGGGTCGTGACAGTATCTTTTCAGATCATGCCTCTATGAAGAGCTTTTCGAGGATGTCTTTCTAGGAGGAATGTTGATCCTTAGGATCAAGGGGTTCCCAATGCACCGGAACTGCTACCCCCTCAAGGAGAGGTCACAAATGTTGACATATGAGATTATATTCGGATGTTGAGTGAAAGTGTCGCAAATAAAGCTAGACAACAAACAGTGATTTGCTAGGATGTGGATGACATATCCAGCATCCGTGAGTTCTTGAGAATGAATCCTCCAAAGATCACAGGGTCAAAAGTCACTGAGGATGCGAAGAACTTTGTGGAGGAATTACAAAAGGTGTTTAAGGTTATAGGTGTTGCTGATGCAAAGCATGTATAGTTAGTTGCAGACCAACTCAAGGGTGTAGGTAGGATCTGGGACGACAAATTGAAAAAGGGAAGGGATGAAGGGGCACCAATTATAAGCTGGGTTGTGTTTTAAAGTGCCTTCCTAAGGCGCTTCTTTCCTCGTGAGCTAAAGGAAGAAAAAGGTGAGGGAATTTCTGAACCTGAAATAAGAGTCGATGAGTGTGCATGAGTATAGTCTCAAGTTCACCGAGTTGTCCCATTATGCTTCGGAGATGGTGGCAGATATGAGGAGCAGGATGCGTCTGTTTGTGTCTGGGTTGTTGCACTTTTAAAGTAAGGATGGTAAGGAAACTATGTTGATAAGATACATGGACATAGCCAGGCTTATGATCCATGTGCAGCAGGTTGAGGAAGACAAGTTGAAAGATAGGGAAGAGTTTCGTAGTAAGCGGGCTTAGACAATAGCTAATGAGTCTGAACAACAAAAGACCGAAAATGCGAGTCAGTCTTTTTTCAGCAAAAGGCAATTGTGCTTGCTCCATCGTCAACTAGTGCACCTGCACCAAAGAACAGAGGTGAGTTCAAGAATCAGAATTCGCAGAACTTTAAAGCTCAACCTACTAAATCTCAGGGTAGTGTGGCACAAGGGGTCAACTGGACTCCTACATGTGCTAAGTGTGGTAGGAACCACCTAGGAGCATGTTGTCATGATTCCACTGGATGTTTCAAGTGTGGTCAGACCAGTCACTTCATGAGAGAGTTCCCTAAGAACAGGCAGGGCAATGGTAATAAGGGAAATAGATCCCAATCTTCTTCAACGGCTCCGCCAGATAGAGCTGCACCTAGAGGAGCTACTTCAGGGACATGTGGAGGAGCAAACCGTCTGTATGCTATAACAAGTCACTAAGAGCAGGAGAATTCACCAAATGTTTTCACTGGTATGATCAAACTCTTTACTTTTGATGTATATGCATTACTTGATCTAAGTGCGAGTCAGTCTTTTGTGGATCTGTAGATAGCTTTGAGGTTTGATATTCTTCCAGAACGAGTTCTGAAGCCTTTCAGTGTTTCTACACCTATTTCTAAGTATATTCTAGCCAAGAGAGTTTATTGTGATTGTGTCATATCTTTCAATCACAAGGACACCATGGATGATTTAGTTGAGCTAGACATGGTAGACTTTGATGTAATTCTACGTATGGACTGGATTCATGATTTTTATGCCTGAGTTGATTGTAGAAATCGAGTAGTAAAGTTCCAGTTTCCAAATGAGCCTATTCTAGAGTAGAGGAGTAGTTCCGCAGTGCCTAATGGTCGTTTCATTTTATATCTTAAGGCCAAAAATTTAGTTTCCAAGGGGTGCATCTACCACTTAATCCCAGTTAATGACTCTAGTTTTGAGACACCACCTATTCACTAAGTTCCAGTTGTGAGTTAGTTTCTATAGGTCTTTCCTGATGATCTCCCGGGAGGCCCTCCTGGGAGAGAAATAGAATTCTGCATAGACATTCTTCCTAATACTCGACCTATCTCTATTCTGCCTTATATAATGGCTCCAGCTGAGTTGAAAGAGTTAATAGGAAAGTTGAAAGATCTTCTTGATAAGGGTTTTCTTCGACCTAGTGTCTCACCTTGGGGAGCTCCGATCTTATTTGTGAGGAAGAAAGTTCTCTTAGAATGTGTATTGATTACCACCAGTTGAACAAGGTCACCATAAAGAATAAGTATCCCTTTCCAACAATTGATGATCTTTTCGATCAACATCAGCGTGCCACTTGCTTCTCTAAGATAGACCTCAGATCTATCATCAGTTGAGAGTAAGAGAAAGTGACATCCCGAAAACACCATTCAGGACCTGTTATGGTCATTATGAGTTTCTTGTTATGTCATTTGGCTTGACTAATGCTCTTGCAACATTCATGGATCACATGAATAGAGTATTAAAGTCGTATCTTGACATGTTTGTTATCATATTCATTGATGACATACTTTTTTATTTCGAGGCGTTATGAGGATCATGCTAGTCATCTAAGAATAGTCCTCCAAACTCTCAAGTATAGAGAGTTGTATGCTAAATTTCTAAGTGTGAGTTTTGGTTTGAGTCTGTGGCATTCTTAGGCAACATTGTATCTGGTGAAGGAGTTTGAGTTGATTCTCAGAAGATTGAAGAAGTGTTGAACTGGCCCAGACCCACATCTCCAACTGATATAAAGAGTTTCTTGGGATTGGCTGGTTACTATAGAAGGTTCGTCGAGAGGTTTTCATCTATTTCAGCTCCATTGACGAAGTTAACTCAGAACACAGTTAAGTTTCAATGGTCTGAAGCTTGTGAGAAAAGTTTTCAGGGATTGAAAACCCGATTAACTACTGCTCCAGCGTTAACTCTATCGGAGTTGTTTATTACAATATGTATAGAGTTAGGCTTGGTTGTGTATTAATGCAGAATGGTAAGGTTATAGCCTATGCCTCTAGACAACTCAAGTTTCATGAGAAGAATTACCCAACTCATGACCCCAAGTTGGCAGCGTAGTATTTTCTTTGAAAATACAACATCACTATCTCTATAGTGTTCATGTAGACGTGTTCACGGATCACAAAAGTCTGTAGTATGTGTTCAGTAAAAAAGAGCTTAATCTCAGACAAATGAGGTGGTTAGAGTTGCTCAAGGACTATGACATCAGTATATTCTATCACCCATGTAAGGAAAATGTTGCTACTAATGCTTGGAGCATGTTGTCCATGGGAAGTACTGGCCATATTGAGGAAGGTAAGAAAGAGTTGGCCAAATATGTGCACATGCTTGCTCGTTTGGGAGTCTAGTTGTTAGATTCCAATTCAGGTGGAGTGGTGGTGATGAATGGGGCTGAATAATCACTAGTGTCTAAAGTAAAGGAGAAACAAAACCAAGATCTTGTTTTTCTTGACCTAAAAGCAAATGGTCATAAGCAGAAAGTGATGGCTTTTGAACTAGGGGAGATAGTGTGTTGAGATATTAAGGCAGATTGTGTGTACCAAGGGTGGATGAACTCCAAGACAGGGTCATGGAAGAAGCTCATAGTTCTAGATATTCAATCCATACTGGTTCCACAATGATGTATCATGACTTGAGATAAGTCTATTGGTGAAGTAGAATGAAGAGGTGTATTGTTGATTTTGTGGCTAAGTGTCCAAATTGACAACAAGTCAAGGTAGAGCACCAAAGACCCGGAGATATGACTCATAATATAGATCTTCCAAAATGGAAGTGGGAGATGATTAATATGGATTTCATTACTAGATTGTCGCGATCTCACAGTCAGCACGATTGAATTTAGGTGATTGTAGATTGAATGAGTAAATCAACCAATTTCTTGCCGGTAAAGACTACTTATGTTAGGTTATATATTCAATAGATAGTCTTACTTCAGGGATTTCTAGTGTCTATCATCTCAGATAGGGGTGCAAAATTCACTGCTCAGTTTTGGAAGTCTTTCCAGAAAGGTTTGGGTTCAAAGGTGAACCTTAGTACTCCTTTTTATCATCAGAATGATGGTCAAGAAGAATGCACAATTTAGACCTTATAATATATGTTGAGGGCATGTGTTATAGACTTTAAAGGTAATTGGGATGATTATTGCCTCTCGTAGAGTTTGCTTACAACAACAGTTATCACTATAGTATCCAAATGGCTCCTTATGAGGCTCTTTATGGGAGAAGATGTAGATCTCCTATTGGCTGGTTCGAGGTTGGTGAAGTTGTGTTGATAGGGCAAGACTTGGTTAATCAAGCTATGGAGAAGGTGAAGATCATTCTGGAGAGGCTGAAAACGGCACAAAGTTGTTAGAAATCCTATACATATGTTAGGAGAAAAGACTTAGAATTTGAGGTTGATGATTGGGTCTACTTGAAGGTTTCACCCATGAAGGGTGTTCTGAGATTTTGTAAGAAAGGGAAACTCAGTCCCCGGTACATTGGTCCTTACAGGACATCCAAGAGGATTGGCAATGTAGCTTATGAGTTGGAACTACCGTCAGAATTGGCAGCAGTTCATCCGGTGTTCCATGTGTTGATTCTAAAGAATTGTTTAAGTGATCCTTCGCTCATAGTACCTACTGAAAATATTTGTATTAAGGACAACCTATCTTATGAGGAAGTTCCCATTCAGATTCTGGATGGTCAGTTTCTCAAGTTGAGAACCAAGGGGGTCGCATCGATAAAGGTCCTATGAAGGAATCAATTCATTGAGGAAGCTACTTAGGAGGCTGAGCAGGATATGAAAAAGAGATACCCACATCCCTTTCCTTCCGGAGAAATTCCAAACCAAGGTACTAAATCTTTTCTTGGTGCTGTTTAAGTTGATATGTTAAGTGTATGTGTCACGACCCGAGAGCACCTCCTAGTCCTAACACGACGTACTCCACCTCGAAGGGGTCTTACACAAGCCTCATAGCTCATTCATTGCATAAGATACTTGAAAATAGAGAAGAATTAAAAACTTTCCTTTACAATCGAAGACGTTTTATTAAAAAAGCAAGCGGAAGACTTTCTAGAACATTGGGACTTAGTTCATACAAAGCTTTAACATAAACTAAAGACATAAAAGGAACATGATGGGTTTTGTCCTCGAAACTATGAGGACTCACCAAGTGTTCATATTCAAGCACCTTAGAAACCTATCCTTCAAGCATAGAACACCAACATCTCCAAAGCTTACACTTTGATAAAAAGGGAAAAGAATGGGGTTAGCACATTAGATGTACTAAGTATGATGACCATGCAAAAACATGCTTAAAAAGGGACATTTGATTGAAAGCCATGCTTTTATGCCATTTTTGTAAAACTTCGTGAACATTGATACAAGAGGCATAATAAAAGTCACAACCAACATACAAAGTCACATAATTCACATTTAGTCAAAATCACATTTATAACCCTTTACCTTCACCTCCAGTAACCCTCAAGCTATACCTTGTGCAATGTATGGATAGCGTCCCATACCACCACCCACACTAAGGTACCACCTTAAGGTCAACAAAAGTGAACTTACCATTCATCCTTTCCACCTTTACACAATAAAGAATTTAAGGGGCATAAAAAATACATGAGTCACATCATCACATTAAGAACAACATCTAAGACAACTCTACGTCATACTTGTGCAATGTGCAAGTAGCATCCCATACTACTACTCACACTAATTACTCCTTTGAAGTCACCCTAGACATGGCACATTCATAGACAATAAGTCATGACAAGGAAGTAACTCATAATACAATCCAAGTATAGCATGCATATTTACATCTAAGCATATAAGGGTCAACATTACTCAATAACATCATTTAGAGGACTTTCAAACAATAGTCATTAAGACTTAGAGAACTCACTATGACCCTCTCAAAGGCGAATCGTGCAATGCATGGATGGCATCCTATACTACCACCCACACTTTGTAGAAACTCTCAAGAAACCATAATGCACATCTCATATGATGGGAATAAGCATTTAACCGACATAGACCATGAGAGCTAGATCATGGAATTTGATGTACTATTCCACATCGTAAGGGTTGGTCTACTTGCCTAAGGTAAATTGGTATATAGCTTAAGTGGATCCACTAGTTAGACCTATGTGGGCACATAGTTAAGGGACAAGGAGATTCCTACTAGATACCCTACCTCAACTCATGTGAGGGCATCCATCTCAAGAGATTGTTACTAGAAACCCCACCTCAACTAACGTGAGGGCTTCCATCTCATTCAATATCCTCTCGGTGCTTTGCCTACATTCCCATAGAGTATTTTACCATTCATCACATTAAGGGATAAGAGATTGTTACTAGACACCCCGCCTCAACTCACGTGAGGGCATCCATCTCCACCCAACATTCATTCATTTGATAGCTGATAGATTTAAAGATGAGAATAGTCTTTCATCTAAGAATCCCATTATCGTTCATTAGTGCAAGATCGAGAATATCCATTCAATCAACACATCATTAGCATTCAATAAAGTACAATTGAAAATAGTCTTTCAATAGAATCAACATTCATTAAAATTATCATTAAACTCATTCATTCATTCATGAAAAGGCTACAACCATTAGATCTACCAATTTAAGACATTAAGACATTAAGTCAAGATATACTCATCATATAAGAAAAGGATGCCTAAGCCTACCAATTCAAAAGATCTCATTCAACATTACATTATAGAACCCTTCACATTCCATCTTAAACATTCATGAGTGTTAACAGAGATATAACATTCAATCCTAACACAATTAGCTTCTAAACAAAGATCGTAATTCATTCATTGAGATCACACACAGGCTTCACATCACATTCATATATACAACATCATGATAATACTTTAATTCCTCACATTGTGCCTTCAAGGCCATGATCACAGTGTACATAGTAAGTAAACACCTCCATCTTTCAAGTGGATAAACAATTCAAGATAATTCTACTTTAACATGAAATTAGGTCAAACTTGCCCTTTCAAGGCTATGATAACATTTCCTCAATTCATCAAAATTTCACCATAATTAGACATATATGATGATACAATTCAATAATTTAAGTCAATATAAGCATAGATCCGTCATCATTCATTCATAATCATAAAACCCACTTTATAAGGTGAAATTTAGGAATCGAGAGAAATCATGGGTTCATAGAGTAAAATCATCTTAAATCATCAATTAAACATCAACATAATCGTAATTTATCATTTGAAAACGTTTGATGCAAGAACCCATGAGATTGAGTAAAACCTAGGGCTTTTCATGAACTTGAAATCACTTTGAAACTTCTTTGAAATTGACTCTAGGGTGAAAGCTAACCATATATTAAGGATCACCATACCTTATCCTTGAATAATCTCATGAAATTGAAGAAGAAATACCTTGAAATCCCCAACCCTAGCTTGATCTTGACCTTGATCTCCAATGAAGTTTCTAGAGAGAACTTTTTAGGAGGGAAGGGTTTTGATTTGAGAGGTGAAATCTAAATGAGGGTTTCAATGTTTTAATACTCTTAAAATATTTTAATACACCTAAAATAACCGTCCATGCACTTTAAAAGACTTGGGATGAATTTACCAATTCACCCCTCACTTAGCCACGTCACTTGACAGCAAGCAGGTCCCACTCACGAACCCTCATCCACAGACCGTAGATGGGTCCATGAGACGTACTTTCCAACCGTGGTTTGTTTCAGAGATACACCATGAGGGGTATTGACCTACAAAGCAATACCACGAGCCGTAGATCAATCTACTAGCCGTGGATTGCTTCTGTGGTTCAGAATATTTTGGCAACATTGTGGTTTCCTTGGGGTCTTGGGGTTTAGAATTAGGGTCCTCCTCAACGACCCTTAGGGTGGTACTTGGGGAGTCATACCTTGACGTATAACCCCTAAAAACCTCAACCATGGCTCGAGACAAAATCAAAACACCTTCAAAACTCAAAACAAACACAAACACACACACGTAAGGTTCTAGTTTCACTAATTCATTTTTAGGGTAGTTACAGTATGTAAATTGCATTTTTTGTGGTTGAGATAGGGTTATTAAATGATTTCCACACATGTTCTTCGTATTGTGATCTCATTCAAGGAACAATGTTCCTAAGGGGGAGATATTGTAACACCTTGAACTTCGGTCAAATTTCAATTTTGGGTCAACTTTAAACGATCATAACTTTTAGCACCTATTGAGTTAGGTGTCCTATGAAGTATCAAATCAAATGTCTTTGAGTCCTAATTCTAATGACACCGCATTTGCTAAATTCCGCGCTCGGATGAAGGAGTTATGGCCATTTGAGTATAACCTCTCTAGTTAAGGAATTTTATCCATTTTAAGAAGGGTTATTTTTGACTTTCCTTACGCCTAAAAGCCTACCCACGTTTTACCCACCCAAGTTAAGGGGTATAATTAGATTAAGTCAATTTTAGACATTCCAAAAGTGTTTAGGGATTTTAGAGCAATTTCAAGAGGAGAAAGGAGAAGGGTTTCAAGTGTTCTTTCAAGAACTGGAGGTTTCCGCCAAGAACAAGTGTTCTGCGAGGTATGTAAGCTTTCATAGTGTTGAGTATGTTTTCCCTCACGTCAATCATGTAATTTTAATCCATAAATTCGTTCGTAAAGTTGATTGATTGAGATTTTTGATAAAGTTCTTGAGGTTTTAGCTTCGTTCTTTAATAATGTAGTCTTGTTGAATTCTTGAGGTGAGGGTCTTGCGAATGAGTGTTGTTCATGATGGATTTGGGGCGTATTTCATTGAAAAATTTCTGGGTTTATGAAAAATTGTGAAATTGGGCAATGAGAATGCATTGGGTATGAATTGAATCGGGTTTGGGAGAGGAAGAAAAGGACAAACAAATATATGTGCCCATGTCTGCATCGTTGACGAGCTTTAAATTTTCTCTATCCAGTGGACCACCCCCTTTCCGCGTGATGGAGATGATACCGAGTCCTTTGTCTCGATATTTATTTCGTTACCAAAAATAAAATCCCTCTCTGCATTGCGCCAGTGCTCTTCAAATTGTGTCTCCTTTAATTTCTCTTTTTATTACTAATTAGTTAAGCCTTTATTAATCGAGAGATCCTATATCCTAATCATAGCTCTTAAATTCACATTTCAAATCAAGGTAAAGTTGAGAGGAAAGTTCAAGAGACTCTTTTAAGTCATTTTGATAAGTATTTTACAATTATTCATAACTTGATTTAAAATTGAGTAAATTTGTATGAGAAGGAGAAGAGTTAACTTTCATGTTTCAAAATGAGTATAAGGGGACTAAGTATTCCTAAGAGTAATACTTTTACATTTAAAAGGAGAGAAACATTGATTTCTAAATGTGTTTATGAGGAGGCTTGAGCATTACCTATTTAAAGAGGATCTTTTGAGTAATTATCTCAAATTGAGGAAGAGTTAATGTTTTAAACATATGAGCATGAATTATATATTATTGGGAGTAGTATTGACCACTGATATGAGGATGAGTTCAAACAACTCAAAATCCTCATAAACCATGTATGCCAACATGTGTAAATGATTATACTTTTTAGATGATTCCTTATTTCTTTTAAAGCATAGCTTAGTGGATCCACTTAGTTGAGGTGTTATATACCCCGGCAAGGTATATGACAGTTTTGGCAGCGTGGGTGAGACTCTGTATCATCACTTACCTCATAGTGATTGTTATCGGTTAGAGAAGCTCTTAAATAAGAGTAAAAGAGTTTATAATTGTATTTTTATACATTTTGAGTAATTATCTACTGTTTTAAAAGCTTTATAAATTTCATCTTATTATTATTGCTTTCATATTGAGTTTAGTTGTGGTGAGTATGTCTTCCCTTTTTATTAGTTCAGATATGTCCTTATGTTTCTATTTTTCCCTTACATGCTTATATATTTAATGTACTGACATCATTCTGCTTGCATCATTTCATGATGCAAATACAGGTGTTCAGGGTCATCAACCGACACTTCGTTGATACCCTCACATTTCTGCTAGCTTTGATGATCCTCCTTGCTCCTCATCTCGCCTTTTGATGATGTACGCTTAAGGAATTTTAAACCTCAATTTGTGAAATCGATTGAGTCAGCCTTTAATTTTTGGTGAATCACCGAGTACCATTTTAATTCCCATTTTAAGCAGTCAATATTTTCTTTCCATACTGTCATTTTTGGGCGATGCTCATCAAGACTGCCTTTCTCATTCAGCGCATCGCCTTTTGCACTGGAGTCGGCCGACTTGATTAGGTAGACACAAGTGCTATGAACTGTTATTTTGGGAAATTTCGTGCTCAATTGGTGATCCACCCTTCATGTTAGCCGATCCACAATATATGGCCTGTACTTCTTTTAGCATATTTTACCATTCTTTCAAACATCAATCCTTTCCTTCTCCAATTTCTTTCATAGCTGCAAATCATCAATATTTAATCAGAATAGGACAATATTAGGCATTGAGGACACTAATTATTCATGTAAATAGACCTTAAATGAGGTCAAATCTACCACTCATCAATACGACCCTTTACGCGTCCTCTTCCTCGCAACGACCAACGAACCTGGTGTGAAACCCGACATAATTTATATTATTGTCTCATTCAAGTTTTAGCCAAATTCACTAATTAACCCAAATTGGCTACTCTTCAAATCCGATTGGCTATTTAAATCAGCTAGAGTTGTAATTGCTTTTCAAATCTCAGAATCCTTGCATAAACATTGTATTTGACCACTTCTTTGAATAAGTCTTCAAAGGAAATCTGAGCCCAATTCACTCCTATAATAATCCCAGAAGCCTATTCCTTTTAATATCAAAACACACCCAACAAATCCCAGCAATACACCTTACACCAATGATAAAGAGAACCAGACACATATGTGTACGACCCTTTACATGTCTTCTTCCTCGAAACGATTAACGAACCCAACAAAACTTACATTAATCATCTGATTTAAGTTTTACCAGAATTCACTAATTAATCTCAATTTTCTATGTTTCAAATTACATGGGAATTACTAGAATTGCAATTTCATGTCAAGTCTTAGAATCTTTGCATAAACACTATATTTGGCCACTTTTTGAATCAGTTTTCAAAGGAAATCCGAGCCCAGTTCACTCCTATAAGAATCCATTTTTTTAATACAAAAGCACACCCAAAAAATCCCAACGATACACCATACACCAACACTACACACGCCAGACACATTTGTGTACCACCCTTCCTTTTTCCTCGCAACAACCAGCGAACCTGACGTGAAACCCAACAAGACTTGTGTTAATTCGTCTCATTTAAGTTTTAGCCAAATTCACTAATTAGCCCGAATTGGCTATGTTTCAAATTCAGTTGGCTTGTTAAATCGGATAGAATTGTTCTTTCTTGTCAAATCTCACAATCCTTGCATAAATACTGTATTTGGCCACTTCTTAAATCAATATTCAAATGAAATATGAGCACAATTCACTCCTATAACATTCCCATAAGCCCATTCCTTTCAATACCAAAACACACCCAACAAATCCAAGCAATACACTGTACACCAATAATACACACATCCATACACATACGCGTACGACCCTTTACACGTCTTCTTATCCGCAACGACTAGAAAACCCGATGTGAAACCTAACGAACCGCACACGAAACCTAGTCAAACTTATATTAATTCTTCTCATTTAAGTTTTAGCCAAATTTACTAATTAACCCGAACAGGCTATGTTTCAAATTCAATTGGCTATTTAAATTGACTAGAATTGTAATTTATTGTCAAAACTTAAAATCATTGCATAAACACTATAGTTTACCACTTTTTGATTCAGTTTTCAAAGGAAAGCTGAGGCTAATTCACTCTTATAAGAAGCTCATTTCTTTTAATACCAAAACACACCAAAAATTCCCAATAATACATCGTACACAAATGATACACACAACTAGACACATACTTGTATGACTCTTTATGTGTCTTATTCCTCGCAACAACCAGAGAACCTGAAGACAAATCCAATTAACCCAAGAAAACCCAGACGCATCCCTCTCCCTCTCTCTCCTTATCCTTTCCTTATGAGGAACGTTTGAGAATCATACAAGTGTTGAAATACCGTAATGTCTTCATTTTTCCTCTCTAATTCGCGCAATTCTCCTTTTGATTCTGTTGAAAATTGTACAAGATTTTTACTAATTCCTTGTTGGCCAATCTTATCCTCCAACAAATTTGAATTTTCAATTCAAAGTATTTTAATTTCCTTTCCCATTTTCCTCCCAATTAGAACCTTTTTTCTCCCTATATAATTCCCGTTCGCTTCACTATTGAAGAGGTTGGTTTTTTAGAAGTCCACTCACTGAAAAAGGATTCTTTCTTCAATATATCACTTTTCCTAATTCCAAAGTTTTAGAAGGCTAGTGTTCAAGATTTCACACGAGTTTTCTGGGTTTGCTTCTCGTATTGGAAATCAGTGGTCGTGAAAAGCTCTTGTGGCTCGTTGTCTCAGTTCCCCACCCTCTAAATGGTAATACTCATTTCAACTCATGTATGTTTTGTTCCTAATGTGTGGACATGTTCGATTATCGACTGTTTGAGGTGTTTCAGTGTGTGGATGTTTGAAATGTATTACAAACTAATTTTGTGATCTTAACTTGTTATTGTTCTTATTTCCTATCCTTCCTAGCTTCATCATATTTGGTTTCAAACTTTTCTGTGTATATTAGTTTATTTTAGATTATTTTAGTTCTTGTTTTCTTTCTAAATCATTACCTGCTACTTTCTTCTGATTGATCTACCTTCAACTTTCTATCATGTCGTTATAAACTCAAATAAGGTTGCTTGGATTGAATGGTTTTTGGTTTTAAGTGAATGATAAGTGTAGAAGTAAGTCGTTGCTTTCTTTATTGGAGTAATCATTCATTTATATTGGTTGTTTAGCTATGATATAGTCAGTTGTTAAGTGTTGTTATTTGATTGAGCTACTAAGCATTTCTTTCTGGTGATTTGGATGATATATGGAGTGTGCTTAATGAAAAATTTCTTTGGTATTCGATATTAACCATTAAATTCATTGACTTGATAGGGTATCTTAAAGAATCTCCGTCTTGTTTTGCTCTCAATGAACTAATGTTCGTTTGATTGTGATTTTGAGTGCACTAGTTGTACCATTTGTTTCTTCATTGTTTATTCATAGTTTTGGCTGTCTTCTCTTTCGTTTTTGATTCATTATTATAGATTCTCATCTATGTTAGTTAAAGTTTATCTTTTAACATGATTTATAACTTTGCTGCCAAGTTTTCTCATTGTTTTTACCTCTGCCTATGTGTAAATAATCCGAAAGAAGAATCAATTTATTTTGAAACTAGTCATATGTGTTTTAGAGCTCTTGGTTGTCTTTATTTTGTCGTCCGAAGCTTGAATCCTCGTCTTGTAATTAGTCACTGCTCTACTTTGTTCTTCCTGCAGGCATGCTTATTGCTCTTACTATAATAAGTAATGTGGCTGGTATGGAGATCAGTTGTTTTGCTATTGATCTGATTCTCATCTTTCTTTAAATGTGCACTCGTATTCTAGTTCCTGATTATGGATTTTGACACGATATTATGTCTTAAGTAAATACTAATTCAAGCCTTTTCTTGCTTTAATTCACTTCCATGAGTGGAGAGTATTATAAGATTTTATGCCCAAACTTTAATAGTTTGCTGGAAGTATTCTATTAACCCCTTTTCATTTCATTTTCTTCTCCTAGGATCAGATTATAGCATATAAAATTGATTGATATACATTATTAGTTTTTTTTACTGTTGAATTATTAGCTTCCTGGTTGGCTATTAATGTTATCAAGAAATTGAGGCTGAATTTGTTTATTACAGTAGCTTAAGTTAGAGTGGTTACTACTAGTGTAAACTATTCTATCATAATCTTACTTATAAAAAATTATTTCATACATTGTTACTCTATCGGTTTCAGATGCTAATTCTTTTTCTTTGCTTGTCTATGTTAACATCTGCTATTTGAGTCCCTCGGGACTTTCCTATTGCATTTTGATTATGGGCCATGCAGGCCCATTGCCTTTCTCTTTGAGTTTACCTCACAACTATAGAGCAAAGTGTGCAAGCGTCGAGTTGGAAGCAGAAGTATAGGGCTGAAAATTGATGGACAGGTGTTTGGAAGCTGAAATGGATTGTATACAGTTGGTATACGGTCTGATATACATGAAAGTGGGTTGATATACATCCTAAATACAAAGATATACATCTTCAGTTTATACATACTAGATAGGGACGGAAAAAAAGGACTAACGCATAATTTGTTTCCCCAACAGCAGGTCTAGAAGAAAGAAAGGGATGAGGCCCATTTTATGTTAGCAAGCCCACCTTAAAATTAGGACACGTTTGGGTCAAAAGCCCAACATATTTGAATTTTGCCTAAAGGACCCAAATTTGACTTATTTCTTCCCTTTGCTTTTATTTGTTTATTACTTGTATTAACTCTAACCTTTATTTCAATATGGTTTAATTTAATTAAATCCCCAAACGATAATGTTTCTTCTTTCTATGTTAACTAAAATCTTTAAGTTTTAAGTTTAATCTCTTATTTACTTAGTTTCTTCATAAAAATCATTTTGTTTCCAAATTATTTTAAATGCTCAAGTTGATTTTTGTTCAAATGACTTTGAATATTATTTTCTTTAAATACTTTTTTCTATAAGTTAGTGAAATACATCAATTTTCAAGTCGTAGGATAACTGCGTGTTAATGGAACTTCAAATGCCTTAAATTTTTTCTTGAAGTGTAAATAAGAATCCCGTACCCTTTTCTCTAATCTTTTAGGCTTAATCCCATACCCTTTTCTCTAAGTCTTAAAACTTTAAATTTTATTAATTTCTTTAAAAATTTAAGTGGCAACTCTTTCAAAAATTGATTTTTCTCTTAAAGTTGAATCAATTTTGAAAACCAGTTATTTCTTTTAACATGAAAACACTCATTTTCATGAAAAACCTGTCACTTTGTTAATCAAAATCTCAAATTTTTATGTTAAATCCACTTTTGATAATAAGGAATTAAAGATATTGTGTTATGATTAATAACGTTTCAAAGATACTTCCTCCAATTCTAAGCGTCAACGATCGTTAATCAGTATAAAACCCAACTAAGTGAGTTGGGGTGGAATCCCACAGGGAGTGGTACGTGTTTCAAATTCAATTGGGAAGTATAAATGCTGTCAAATAAGTCATAGGAATAAAAATTATTGAATAAAGACATCATTCAAATCAGGGGGTGAAACGAATGTCAAATGGGGGTTTTGATTATGATTCTTAACTACAAACAACAGTCACAGACAATATGAATTAACAATAATGAGACGGGTTCTTGGGTTGTGATCAATTATAGGCTAATATAGACATATGGGTAATTGCAACTATTAGAACATAGCTAGATATTACTGAGTAGGCTAGACAATAGTGGATGTAAATTTTCTCTCAAATAATTTACCCCGAATAAAGTGATTTCTCTCGAACATCAACAAGCATGCAAAATGAGAGCAACCCACACCTTAATCCATCCACTCTCTCGAGCTGAATGTGTGGGATTGGGTTTGGGACACACTCTCTCAAGTTGAACCCAGGTCAACCCAATACCCAAAAACCATCAATCAATAATTTTAGTTCTAAAACATATCTCTCGAGCAAGCTAAGAACGCAAACATAGAACTACATTTGCAACTACAATTCTTAAATTAAACCATAATTATTGATTGAAATCACTTTTAAATAGCATTTAAACTAACAGTTAGCAATACCCATAAGCTAAATCGGCGCATAATCACATAATCACACCCCAAAAATTGGGGTTTTAGCTAGACATCATAAAAAGGTAAAAACCGTTACCTAATTGATTATCCATCAACTGGGTAAGAGTGATTTCATCCCTACAATGCTCCAATTTGAAGATTCTCAAAGACCCACTTCCAATTTCTCAAAAGTGAATTTCTTCAATCCTTCAAAGCTAAGGAAAAACTAGAGAAAACTGTCTCTCAGATTGGAAAAAATTCTAAGATAGATTAAAGATTGATCAAAAGAACCTAAACTAAATGTTCAAAAATGAATTTATTGTCGACGAAAATAAGCTACGAAAGCTCATTCGGCAAAGTAAGTCGGGCTTGCAGAACCACTCGGCGAGCCGCCCTTTGGTCTTTTCTATCGCCCTTTCTCCTTGGCACATTCAGCATCCTCAAGGTTTGTAACTTTGGGTGATCTATCTTGGCTTCGCAGAATCACTTGGAGATCCGCCGATTGCTCCTTTTTATCGCCAACTTGGTTCTTTCCTTCAGGGCTTGGCACACTGGAACTTTAGGCGGTATGATGAGCCACTCGACGACACGCCGAGTGATCTTGGCGATCCTCAGGCTCGCCCATCTTCATTTCTTCAGCCAGATTTTTTTTTTGCTTGTTAGTGTCCTTGCTTTGTCCCTCAATCCATATACCTGAAAATCAAGGGTTTTACATCAGTTATTGGCACAAATTAAGCATTTGAGGACACTAAATCTATACAAACAAAGCCCTAAATCAGTCCAAATCTTGGATTCATCAACATGAACATCAACATCCCCAACTTACACTTTTACTTGTCCTCACGTAAAACTCAAGTTCAGTAGTTAAAAAAGGATGTGTCAAACAGTGCTACAAAAGACTCAACCATGAATGCACACAACAAGACTCAACTTACTCAAGCAAGGATCAATTGTGCACTCAAAGATTCAAGTTGTGACTCACCATTATCAAAGGTACTCAAGTTCACAATACTTTCTTCAAATGCAAGTTCAAGCTCAACCAAGGTACTCAAATGACCTCACAACAAAGATGATTCCACATTCACACACAATTCTTCAAGAATTTATAGTTCCGAAATCACATACACCTCTCACACTCACAAAGATGAACACATGCATGACTCCTCCCATAGGTTTGCCCTTATTTTCCAATCAACATTCGTTTCAGCTCACTCAAGATAAAAAAAAAGGTCTTTTCAGGGCTTGTAACGGGACTGAGTGTAAAGGTATGGTCATTTAGACTCAGTGGCTTCTATCCTCATGAAATGTGGTATGAACATCACTTTTCTGCCTTTTCTTTAGCATTTGAATCATGCTCAAAATTCACCCCATTATTCAACTTCCAATGTAATATCAGACACCCCATTTCTTTTGCAACTTTCACAACCTTATTTCACAACTTTTTCATTCTTTTTCTTTTGCTTTCTTCTTTTATTTCTCTTTTTTTATATGGAGGGGTTCCATATTTTTCAAGTCTATTGCTAGAAAGGGGAACTTTCACATTCTTGATTTACCTTCTCTTTTCACCACACCCCCAACTTAGGTTTTTGGCCTAAGTTGGCTATTCACACAAACCACACTTTGAGGATTACGGGTTAATGAATAAAGATGGTCTCAATTACTCAAGTTTCTTCCAAGAAAAGGTTAAGGCTCGAAGGGGGTTATAGAAAAGTTCACACATCTAACAAGGTTGGCCACAAAAGAGGTATATTGTCAAATAGTTTCACTCTTCAAAATTGTTGCCTAAGATCATTTCAAGAGCTTTCATCACTTAGTCAATCAGACCAATGGGAAAAATTCAAGGTGTTATCACACAAGGTTCACGATAAGCTCATCACACAAGGCATTGAGACCAATATCAAAAGAGACTTATTCGAGCTAGTGTGCAATGTTCATCACAACAGACTCCATTCGATAATTGGCTAGTCACAATGAGATGAAAAAAGTCCTCATATTGTCTATGCAACTTCATTTTGGCCCATCGTAGCCACACATTCAATTTTTTCAATTAAGAGCACTATTCAAGTCATCTGTATTGATCATAACCGATACTCTTTTTGACCCTTCTGGAAAAAATATTACCACCTCTTGTTGTGTTTGAATGTGGCTGTTCTTGTGCAAATTCATTTCATAACTAGGAGCCTAAAGCTCAAACATCCACAAGATACAAAACAAACAATATTTAAAACAGAAAAACCCAATATATACAGAAGAGGTAGGTATGGAAATACCTCACCCCACCACAAACAAAAAGGCAGTTGTCCTCAAATGCAACAAAATAATCAAAAGTCAATAAAAATGACAGAGAGGGAGGTAAAGAAGAATCCGGTGTAAATAGTCGCTCCATCTGTCGGGACATCAATGCCCGGTGCAACACTCTGATCCTGGGAATCAGTGCCCGCTGTAACATCAAACACTATCTCTACTAGAGCCTGTCATTGACGTATCTGCTAATGAAATATGCACGGCTAACTACAACAGTGCCTCCTCAACCTTTGTAAGGCTCTCATAAGTAGTCTCCTCATCGACACCGAGCTGCTCCTCATCAGTTTCAGCCTCAGACTCGGCATCAACTACCTCATCAGCTCGAACCTCAACTCTAGTGGTAGTCGGAGGCCCACCAGAGTCAGCTGGCATATCGGGGATCTCCATAGTTTCAAAAATCAGAGTCGTATATGTGGACTTCAGCTGGTCCACGTCCTTCCTCAACTCAGCAATTGCGGCCTTTAGAGTCGTCACCTTATCAATGGCCCCCTAACCTCGCTCACACACATCTATCCTTGCCGCAAAGGCATCAATAGACACACTAAGAGGTGTCACAACATCTGTAAGGGCCCTCTCAATCATCCCAAGGACTGTGGCCTCAAGCCTGGAGGTACGCCTATCAACATAATGAGCTAGTTGCCCCATCCATAGTAACACAACCTAGGTGAGTGGAGGTCGGGAAACAGCAACACTAGTAGCAGAACTAGGAGGTAGGGGAATAGTAGAGGAACTCAGAGTCATGGAAGGGGCAACACTAGATATAATTGAATCCTAGGGATCAGAGTGGGTAATACTGCCTCTGTAGGTAGTGTCTTAGTGTCAACAGCCGAGGAAGTATCCACCGGGGATGCCTTCTTCTTCTTAGCCTTATCCTTCAAATACTCAAACTCAATGCGCCGGATATCGGTAGAAGATGTTGGAATCACTTCACGTCCTTTTTTGCATCAAAGCGCACTCGGGATCGTTTGCACAACTCGGTGATCAACACCAGAAAGGAAAGACACGTTTCGCGCTGCCTGGTCCTTATGGCCATCTCCTATCCCACGATCATGCCTAAGTTGAGACTCGTCCCATCAATGATGCAACCAAGACAAGCCGCCTTCATGAGTCTAAGGATAGACTCATTCTGGGATGGCATGACTGTGCTGATAATAAACCCAAACAAGTACATTCAAATCCTTCTTCTCTATGGGTACTCCAGCCTCGATCCACTTAGGGATACCGTCAGATAATAGAGGGGCTAACCATATTTCATAGACTCCAGGGATTTGGTCTTGATCATGTACTGGTAGTCATCTGGGATATTCCTGGTGCACTCCGAAGCTGCATTTATGTTATCACTGTCACACTTCACTTTCTTGCCCCTGACCACCACATAGTCTACTGGCTTGATAGTGGCGGCCTTCCTCTTTCCTTGTGGTACTCGAGATCTATAGACAGTGTAAAACTTCCGAACCTAATTAGGAATGTCAGGGCCACTGGGTCTAGTGAAAATTAGGAACTTGTGAGACCTCAAGGAATGCCTATTTGAACACTTCCCATTCTATTTGACCCGCTCCTGCTGGCCTATTATTCTTACATTGAGTATACTACACTTGAGAAATATTCTTCAATTGATAAATGGCAAACTCCGCTTTCTCTACTGAAGTCACCCCCATGGCATCAATTATTTTATAAACCTCTTCCACATATTCTTGAGCGTCCTCTACCACTTTGGAACCATGGAACTCGGGAGGGTTCATTCTTGTAAAATCCTTCAATCTAGAAGCCGCGGAACTCACATTAGTGTTCCTAGGAGCAATCACCTCTCTATTGTTTTGGGCCGTTATGGATTAGGCTTGAGTTGTCATGGCTTGGGTCAATATTAGAAAAGTCGGCCTAACCTCTACATCCGACATAGCCGAAGGATTAGCTGGAGCTTGGTTAACTGAAGGAGCTTGATTACATTGAAGAGCTTCCTCATTCACATTCACATTCCGTTCTTCTTGCGTTAGCCCTTCGTGTATTCATTTCTTAAAGACACAAGAGAAGGGTTAGAAGGAAGACCTTGTATAGTTAAACTCTATGGCATGACTTAGGATTAGTGAAAGAAGTTAAATTTCCTAAACATCTTATAGCCTCTTATTCATAAATGTTGCATGCTTCACACTCATAAACAAGAATCTACTAGACGTGGCTTATGAGACATCATCCTAGAATCATTCTAAACATTTTGCTCTGATTGTCAAGTTTGTCACGACCCAAGGGTACCCCCTAGACGTAAAATTGTGTACTTGACCCCGAAGGGGTCTCATACAAGCCCTTAGCATATCATAACATAAGGTATTAGAACAATAAGAGTAAAAATGCATTTAAGTCCACGTGTATTTATAAAAGAAAAGCGGAAGTCTAATTTCTGTCATTTAGGCATCCATTACAATTCATGAGTCAAAATAGGGTCACAGCCCCAACAATATAAACTGAAATAGAAAGTACTAAAAAGAAACTCAAAATAAAATGCCCTTTCCTCAATTCATGAGGACTCACCACAAGAAAGGATAATAGTCAATCCGAGCTTGAAACAGAAGACAACCACCTTAATAATCGGAACCTACACTTTGGAGAAAATGTAGAAAATATGGGTTAGTACAAAAATGCACTAAGTGTGATAGCCATGCAAGAAATCATTGAAAACATACAAAAAAGACATTTTGGTTGAAAACCATGCACTTTACCAAGTTTAAACTCATCATGAATACATTGGAAAATCGTAAGTCATAAACCATATTAAAATGCATAAATCATCATGTTATAATGGCAACATATCATAAGTACCCTCAAAGTCTACTTGTGCAATGCATGAGTAAAATCCCATAATCCTACCCATACTAAGTAAAGCTCCTTGAGTAAATAAGTTCCATAAATCATATTCTTGTCCATATTAACATATTAGGGAATAAGACTCAACTGACATAGACCATGTGAGCTAAACATGGAATCTGGTGTCTACCCCATACCGAAAAGGGGTGTCCTACTTGCCTAATGTAGAACCATACTCTTAGCTTAGGTGGATCCACTAGTTAAAGACCTATAAAGGCACATAGTTATAAGATAAGGGGATTGCTACTAGAAACCCAACCTTAACTAACGAAAGAGCTTCCATCCCAAGAGATTGCTATTAGGAAAACCCAACCTTAACTAACGGAAAAGCTCCCATGTCATATCAATATCTATTCGGTGCTAAGCATTGATTCCCACAATTTACATATTAAGTCTTGACTTAAGTTCATAATTGTGGAAAGATATCTTGACACTCAATCCAACATAATCATACTATAACTCCTAGATTAATAAGGTGAGACTAGTCTCCCAACCTTAGAACCATCATTTGTGACAAACATTTCACATCATATCATATTCATACATAAATGTGTTCATGAGGATAACAACTAAACACAACAACAACTAGATCATGATCATATTGACTTCACTCTCAAAATGTTCTTATAGTCTTTGCATATCCCCCATAATCATGCATAATTGACATATCTTTCCCCTTCAAGGCCACAATCCATCAATACATCCACTATTACTAAAATATCCATGAATGATATCATAATTCAGGTAACCCCACTATAACAAGAATAATCTTATTTCATCCTTCAAAAATCAACAAATCACATTATAAGATCCAAATTTGGGAAATTAGGGATTTCATGGGTTCTTGCGGGAATTCATCATAAATAAACAATATATCATCAATTCAATCATAATCAATCATAAATCAACCATTAAAATGTTTTTGGTAAGAACCCACAAGATTAAAGTCAAACCTTAACTTTCAGGAAATCAGTAGTTTTGAAATTGAATTTGGAGGGACTCCTTGGATGGATATTATCCATGAATGAAGGACTAGGATACCTTAGTTATGATTCTTTAAATAAATTGAGTTAAATAGCCTTGATTCTTCAAGCCCTTGCTGTAGTTTTACTCTTCTTCTTCCTTGAGTTATAGAGAGAGAAATTTTGTGTAGAAGATGAACTTTGGGGTTTTTATTTGGGTGTTTGGAAAATATGAAGTTATTGGGTGCATTTTGACTTAAAAATCTTTATATATTTGTATAAAAATAATACAACACGACCTCACTTTGATAGAGCTTAAAAAGGAAATACCAAAAATATCTCTCACTTAAAGTTGGTTGCTCAGGGGTCACGACCCCCTTCACGGGCCGTCAAGGGAACCATGGCCCCATGTCCCTTGACCAGTAGCCCCCTAAACCATGGCAAGCCCCCATGAGGTAAAGGCAACCACATGAGCCTTCCCACGGTCTGTGGTCTTCACCATGAGCCGTGAAGTGGCTCGTGTAGGGGAGCCTTACTTGGGCAGCCTTGTGAGCTTACTGCCTCATCAACCACTAGTGGCACCACATCTGCTGGTGTCCACCACAGGTCGTGAAGGCCCACGTGTTCATGGTGGGCAGTGGCTAGGTGAATTTTGGCAGCCTTGGCCCCCTTGCCATGTCCCTCATCCAATTCCCTTGGCCCTTGCCCTTAACTCCTAACGATAACCCTCACGTTTAGGCTCTAGTTTAACCTACTATTTTACGGAGTGCTACATTAGCTCCCCCTTGGGAAAATTCATCCTCGAATGATGATCTAGACACCTTACGAAATTAAAGACTCAAGACTAGCAGCCCATCATGCATGCAACATAAAAATAATGCACAATTTAGAAGAGGAAACATCAACTCCATCTCAAACACATTCAATGCATCACAAGGAAGTAGGAACTACATCTAACAACCCAACTATGCATGATACTCAATATTTCTCTTATTCATAGGGGAACCTTATAAAACTAAAATAATGCTCAACACAACATCATGGAGCCAATATAAAATTACTCTTGAAAGCATACTAGAGCATGTTTATTAACTCATCTCATGAAGTCAAATATGCAACTCATACTAAATGCACAACAACATGAGGCACATGAATCATAAAACTATTTTTCTTACTAAACATGAATTTTATCAAGAACATGCATAACATAAGGAAATTATGGAAAATCTCATATAACACACACGAACTATGAAACACCAAAACTCAAGAGGAAATAATTACCTCAAGCTTTAATAGGAACAGAAGGAAAGAGATGAGGGTAGCACAACTTCATATCAGCCTCGGCCTCCCAAGTAGCACCCGCAACTAGATGATTTCTCCATAAAACCTTCACGGAAGCTACATTTCTTAAGCATGGTAATATGGAATACTTGATGGACCGGAGCCAGCACATTTGGCAAATCCAACTTATAGGCAACTTTCACAATACTTCAACACTCGATATGGGCCCACATACCACATACTAAGTTTCCGCTTCTTGCCAAACCTCATCACACCTTTCATAAGTGAGATTTTCAAATAGACCCAATTATTAAATTCAACTTCTAAATCCCTTCTTCTAATATTAGTATAAGACTTTTACCGACTTTGGGTCGTCCTAACCCTCTCTCTAATGAGTTGGAATTTCTCAATAGTTTCATAGACCAACTCAGGACCAATAAGAGGAATTTCACCTACCTCAAACCAACCAACCAGAGACCTACATCTCCTACCATAAAAGACTTCAAAAGGAGCCATACCGATACTTGAGTGATAACTATTATTGTAGGCAAACTCTATTAATGGAAAGTGGTCATCCCAATTACCCTTGAAGTCTATAACACATGCCCTGAACATATCTTCTAATGTTTGGATGGTACGTTCCGCTTGACAACCGGTTTGGGGATGAAAAGTCAAGCTAAGCTTAACCTTAGTACCAAGCCCTTTTTGGAATTACTTCCAAAAGTGTGAAGTAAACTGAATACCCCGACTCGAAATAATAGATAAAGGAACCCCATGCAACTTCACTATCTCTCTTATATAAAACTTGGCATAGTTTTCCACCGAGTGAGAAATCTTGCTGGGAATAAAGTGGTCTGAATTTGTCATCCTATCTATAATGACCCAAATGGAATCATGTTGCCTTCGAGTGTGAGGCAAACACACAATAAAATCCATATTGATCTCTTCCCACTTCTAAGTGGGAATTGGTATATCTTGCAATGAGCCTCCCGAGGTCACGGTACATCTTGGTGGCTCCTAGATGGATAGAATATCGAGAACCATGAGCTTCTTCTGAAATTTGTTCCCTCAATCCATGAACATCTGGAACACATAATCAACCTTGTTACTTAAGCACCCCATCTCCCCCTTGGGAGAAAGCCTCAATAGACCTTTTGAGTACCGACTCTTTCAATTCAACTAATATAGGATCAAGTTCTTGCTTAGATTTCACATTCATCACAAAGGATGATACGGAACCATTATGGACCATGATACCAACCTTGGTAGAATCCACTAGATGAACACCTAGCCGGGCCAACCTATGCACATCACGAACCAATTCTCTCTTTTCATCCTCTACATGAGCTACACTACTCATGGACAATCTACTAAGTGCATCCTCTACAACATTAGCTTTGTTGGGGTGGTAAATGAAACTCATGTCATAATCCTTCAAGAGTTCTAACCACCTTCTTTGTTGGAGATTAAAGTCCTTTTGACTAAACACATATTGAAGACTCTTGTGATCGGTGAACACATCAACATGCACCCCATATTAATAATGCCTTCATATTTTCAAGGCAAATACTACCACCGCTAATTCAAGATCATTGGTCGGATAATTATTCTCATGCACTTTATGTTGGCTTGAAGCATAGGCAATCACCTTACCGTTTTGCATAAGTACACATCCCAACCCCACTCTTGAGGTGTCACAATACACAACAAAACCATCGGCACCCTCCGTTAAGGTCAACACCGGAGAGGAAGTAAGTCTATCTTTCAACTCTTGGAAGGTTTTCTCACAAGCCTCCGACCACTAAAACTTAACTTTCGTTTGAGTCAAAGCCGTCAACCGAAAAGCGATGGAGGAAAAATGCTCAACAAACCTTCTAGAGTAACCGACCAAACCCAATAAGCTTCTAATATAAGAAGGAGTTAGAGGTCTAGGCCAACTCTTGACCGCGTATGTCTTCTTAGGATCCACCTCAATACCCTTGATGGACACTATGTGACAAAGGAATGCTACGAAGCTTAACCAAAACTCACACTTGCCAAATTTTGCAAAAAGTCGGTGGTCATTAAGAACTTGCAATACAATTCTCAAATGGTCAACATGTTCATTCTTACTCCTTGAATATATTAAGATATCATCGATAAGTACTATCTCAAACATGTCAAGATATTATCGGAACACTCTACTCATTAAGTCCATGAATGCCGCCAGGGCATTTGTCAACACAAATTACATAACCACAAATTTATAGTGACCATACCGGGACCTAAAGGTCGTCTTGGGAATGTCAACCCCTCTCACCCTTAGTTGGTGATAACCCGAACGCAGGTCAATTTTGGAGAAATAACTAGCCCCTAGAAGTTAATCAAACAAGTCATCAATTCTCTGAAGGGGATATTTATTCTTGATGGTCACTTTATTCCATTGACGATAATTAATACACATTCTAAGGGACCCATATTTCTTGTTAGCAAATAACACTGGAGCACCCCATGGAGAGATACTCGGGTGGATAAACCCCTTTCCTAACAAATCCCTTAGTTACTCTTTCAACTCTTTTATTTCCGCCGGAGCCATTCTATAGGGAGGAATGGAAATAGGTTACGTATCCGGTTGAAGGTCAATACCAAAATCTATTTCCCACTCGGGAGGAATACCAGGCAAATCATCAGGGAAATCTTCTGGAAACTGACTTACTACGGAACCGGCTATAGAGAAGGGGTTTGGATTCAACATCCCTCACCCTAACAAGATGGTAAATACACCCTTTGGAGATCATCTTCCTATCTTTAAGGTAAGACACAAATTAACCTCTAGGTAGAATATTCCCCCTTCCATTCTAATATAGGCTCATTTGGAAATTGGAACCTAACCACCCGAGTCCTCCAATCGATAGAGGCATAACAATCATGCAGCAATCCATACCCAAAATCACATCAAAATCTAACATGTCTAACATCACTAAATCCACCAAAGTAACTCTATGAGACAAAGAAATGGGACAAATTCTATAAACCATCTTAGCCACTACCGAATCACCAACCGGGGTAGAGAGCGAAAAAGGTTCTACTAACACTTCGGGGAGTATTTCAAACTTAATAGCCACAAAAGGTGTCAAAAGGGACAAAGTGGCACCGGGGTCTAACAAAGCATATACATCAATAGAAAGACTTGCAACATACCGGTCGCTAGATCTGTAGAGCTCTCTTGGTCACCTAGGGATTGGAGAGCATAAAGCGGTTTTACTTTTGAGAAATGGAGTTTGAACCGCTTGGAGGAGCTTGCTTGCCCTCTTTTGCATTTTCCGCTAGTGTTGGACAATCTCTCATCTTATGGCTACTCTTTCCAGAACCATAGCACCCATTTGAACCAACTAGGCATTTGCCCTAATGTTTTCTACCACACTTTGCACAATTAGGCCTAGCAACATACGATCAACCACTATTGCCTCCTTGAGGTTTAGGGTTGGAAAACCTATCATTGTTGACCCTTGGGGGAGCACTAAAGGAGCTTTGGTTGGAGAACCACAATTTGAACCTTTGTCGACTTTGCCTATCAGACTTAGCATTGGAGAAGTTCCCATCACCGGTTCTTGCTCTTTTTACCTCTCTATTCTTGTCTTGGAGTTTCTTTTCCTCCATTGGTTGGGCATACACACATGAGATATCCATATAATCATAAATCATTGCAGAACGGAACTCTTTTCTCACCAATCTAGACACACCCGTCAAATACCTACTCATCATATCTCGTGAATGTTCCACCAAAGCCGGAGCATACTTGGACAATCGAGTAAACTTTAGAGAATATTCTTGAACACTCATACCTCCTTGACGAAGGTTGATGAACTCTTCCACCTTGTCTTCCCTCCACTCTCGGGAAAAGAACCTACCAAGGAACACCGATTGGAACACTTCCCATTATATTGGACCTGCTCCTACTGGCCTATTGTTCTTCCATTGAGTATACCACACTTCAACAACATTCTTCTATTGATGAGCGGCTAGCTCCGCTTTCTATACCGAAGTCACCTCCATGGAATCAATTATTTTATAAACCTCTTTAACAAATTTTTGAGCGTCCTCTCCCACATTGGAACCATGGAACTCGAGAGGGTTCATTCTAGAAAAATCCCTCAATCTAGAAGCTGCGGAACTCATATTAGTGTTCCTAGGAGCAATCACCCTTCTATTGGCTTGGGACATTATGGCTTCGGGTTGAGTTGTCATGTCTTAAGTCAACATTATACAAGCCAACCTAACTTCCACATCCGACATAGCCGAAGGATTAGCCGAAGCTTTGTTAACTTAAGGAGCTTTATTACATTGAAGAGCTTTCTCATTCACATTGTGACCTTCCGTTCTTATTGCGTTAGCCCTTCGTGTATTAATTTCCTGAAGACACAAGAGAAGGGTTAGAAGGAAGACCTTGTAGAGTTAAACTCTATGGCACGACTTAAGAGTATTGAAAGAAGTGAAATTTCCTAAACAACTTATAGCCTCTTATTCAAAAATGTGGCGTGCTTCACACTCATGAACAAGACTCTACTAGACGTCGCTTATGGGACATCATCATATAATCATTCTAAACAATTTGCTCTGATTACCAAGTTTGGTACGACCCGAGGGTACCCCGTAGAAGTAGCATCGAATACTTGACCCCGAAGGGGTCTCATCCAAACCCTAAGCATATCATAACATAAAATATTAGAACAATAAGAGTAAAAACACATTTAAGTCCTCATGTCTTTAAAAAAGAAAAGCGAAAATCTAATTTGTCTCATTTAGCCATCAATTACAATTCATGAGTCAAAATAGGGTTACAGCTCCAACAACATAATCCGAAATAGAAAGTACTAAAAAGAAACTCAAAACTAAATGCCCCATCCTTGAATCATGAGGACTCACCTCAAGCAAGGAGAATAGTCAATCCGAGCTTGAAACTAAATATACCCGCCTTAAGAACCGGAACCTACACTTTGGAGAAAATGTAGAAAATATGGGTTTGTACAAAAATGCACTAAGTATGATAGCCATGCAAGAAATCATTGAAAACATGCTAAAAGAACATTTTGATTGAAAACCATGCACTTTACCAAGTTTAAACTCATCATGAATACATTGGAAAAGCATAAGTAATAAACCATATTAAAATGCATAAATCATCATCTCATAATGGCAACATATCAAAAGTACCCTCAAAGTCTACTCGTGCAATGCATGAGTAAGATCCCATAATCCTACCCATACTAAGTAAAGCTCCTTGAGTAACTAAGGTCCATAAATCATATTCTTGTCCTTATTAAAATATTAGGGAATAAGCCTCAACCGACATAGACTGTGTGAGCTAAACATGGAATCCGGTGTCTACCCCACACCAAAAAGGGGTGTCCTACTTGCCTAAGGTAGAACCATACTCTTAGCTTAAGTGGATCCACTAGCTAAATACCTATGAGGGCACATAGTTATGGGATAAGGGGATTTCTACTAGAAACCCAACCTCAACTAATGAAAGAGCTTCCATCCCAAGAGATTGCTATTAGGAAAACCCAACCTCAAATAACGGAAGAGATACCATCTCATATCAATATCCAGTTGGTGCTATGCTTTGATTCCAACAATTTACATATTAAGTCTTGATTTAAGTTCATAATTATGGAAAGATGTCTTGATACTCAATCCAACATAATCATACTATAGCTCCTAGATTCATTAGGTGAGACTAGTCTTCAACCTTTAGAACCATAATATGTAACAAACCTTTCACATCATATCATATTAATACAAAAATGTGTTCAAGAGTATAACAACTCAATACAACAACAACTAGATCATGATCATATTCACTTTACTCCGAAAGTGTTCTTATAGCCTTTACATAGCCCTCATAATCATGCATAATTCACATATCTTGCCCCTTCAAGGCCACAATCCATCAGCATATCAACAATTACTACGATAGACATGAAAGATAGCATAATTCAAGTAACCCAACTATAACAAGCATAATCGCATATCATCCTTCAAAAATCAACAAATCACAACATAAGATCCAAATATGGGAAAGTAGGGATTTCACGGGTTCTTGGGGGAATTCATCATAAATCAACAATAAATCATCAATTCAATCATAATACATCATAAATCAACCATTAAAAACGATTTTGGAAAGAACCCACAAGATTGAAGTCAAACCCTAACTTTGGGGAAATCACTAGTTTTGAAATTGAATTTTGAGGGACTCCTTGGATGGAAATTATCCAAGAATGAAGGACTACCATAACTTCGTTACGATTCTTCAAAGAAATTGAGTGAAATAGCCTTGATTCTTTGAGCCCTAGCTCCACTTTTACTCTTCTTCTTCCTTGAGTTCTAGAGAGAGAAATTTTGTGTAGAATATGAACTTTGGGGTTTTGATTTGGGTGGTTGGAAAATATGAAGTAATTAGGTGTATTTTGACTTAAAAAGATTTATATAGTTGTACAAAAGTAACACAAAACGACCTCACTTTGATAGAGCTTAAACAGGAAATACCAAAAATATCCCTCCCTTAAAGTTGGCTGCCCAAGGGTCACGACCCCCTTCACGAGCTATCAAGGGCACCACGGACCGTGGCGGTGCTCGTGGTCCCTTTACCAGTAGCCCCCTTAGCCTTGGAAAGCCCCCATGAGGTGAAGGTAACCCCACCAGCCTTCCCACGGTCTATGTTCTTCACCACGAGCTGTGAAGTAGCTCGTGAAGGGGAGCCTTACTTGGGGAAGCCTTGTGTGCTTACTGCCTCACCAACCACGGGTGGCACCACGGGTCGTGAAGTCCCTCTTGGTCATGGTGGTCAGTGGCTAGGTGCAGTTTGGCAGCCTTGGCCCCCTTGCCATGGCCCACACACAATTCCCTTGGGCCTTGCCCTTAAATCTTGACGATAACCCTCACGATTAGGCTCTAGTTTAACCTACTATTTTGCGGAATGTTACATATAAGAATCAATCTATATGCTCCAAAACTTTACAATGTCAGTGTTTGTTGAGTCCAAAAAAGCTCATAGGCGGAAGGCAGCCGATAAAACATCACAAAATAACAATTAATCATAATTAATAAGAAAAAATCATAACTTGCTTTTCTAGGCTACTATGTAAGGAGTTGAGTGTCACCGATATACATTATATCATATGGTCGTAGCCAACTCAACATTACAGGGCTACATGTCAAGTAATGATAATACACCAGCCATAACAAGCTTAGGCCATTAGGATCATGCCAGAAGAAAAATAATAGCCTTAACATATCTTTCAACCAATGTCCAAAAGTAGTCTTTATAATGCTTAGCCAACCAAAGTAACGTAATAATATGAAAATGAGCAAGGTTGTAAGAACAAACCATAAGTAATTAATAAGACGCTAATGCCGCACTCATGACCAGCAAAGTCCTAACAATAAAATGAAGCCTAGGCATACTTCTCGTTGTTCAATCCATTGAATACATTCCAACAACGTCTCGAAGGAGCATAGGATCCCAACGCAACATAACTAGGCGTACTTCTCGTTGTTCAATCTAACAACCATCTCCAATAAGAATCATACCAATACCCAATAACCTCCTGCACCTTAACACAATCAATAAACTACAATAACAGCGAAACCAAATAAGACAAAGGGCTTGCCCACAACCAAAATATCGAAAACTTCACCACGTGGCTCAAAAAACTGTAAAAATGATACTACGACATGGAACTATGAAGAAGGGTTGTAAAAAGAAGATTTCCTCAACAAAAATGTCTGAAATGATATACTAAGATTCTGCCTCTTTGCATCTACAACAACTAGAGCCCAAAAGAAACTTATACCACAACTTTGAGCTTTGCAATGTAGAGCAACTTTCGTTAAACTTTCGAGTTGAAAAAATCAACACCCATGAAGGATTTAGTAGCTTGAGTTCAGATTTTCTGGATTTTTTTATCAATTATAATGAAAAAAATTTAAGGAGATGGGTGTATTTAAAGAATAACCGACTTAGGGGCTGGGGACCCACTTCGAGGTGTCTGCTTGTGCAGTCCCACGAAAACCCACATAGCTCTCAATGCTGAAGTCGTATTGATGAATGGTTTTGTGCGTGACTAGACTTGTAGACCTTCAATTTGATAGGTCATGGGTATTGTAAATTTTAATATACTAGAATAAAATTTCTGAGACATTTAACGCTAAATTACATAGAATTCCTTAACGACATTTACAATAACATTTGTCGACTTTTTTTTTGCAACTTCCTTAAACTTAAAACTTAACATACAAACATTGTGCACTAAAAATAACTCATATAATATCCTTCCTAATATGGTGGGTAGTCTTAGACTTACTCCAAAGTATGGGTTAATTATAACGTTCAAACAGACGGAGTGTCACATCCTTCCCCCCTTAGGGACATTCATCCTCAAATGATGATTATAATTACGGCATCATAGCAACCAATATACGAACTCATATAGCGCATAAGTAACATATAATATACTCATATGCTAGTCTATTCATTTGAACGAACAGACAATGCAAGATATTGGGACTTCATGTCCTTTTCAGCTTCCCACATTAGACCTCGATATTACGCTTCGCTACAACACTATTACCGAAGTTATATCCTTATTTTAAAATCTTCTTATTTATCAATCTACTATGGAAAAAAGGACTTATTCATAAGGTAGTTACTATGGAATCTGAACATCTATTGTCGATGCTATATGTGTTTGATCTCCAATACACATTTGTAAAATAGAAACTTGAAAACTTGGTGTATTGCCTCTAAGTCTTGAGATAACTCTAGCTCATAGGAAATTTTTCCTATCCGATAAAAGATGCGATAAGTATCAGTATACCTAGGGCTCAACTTGTCCTTTTTTCCAAATCTCATAATTCCTTTCATAGGAGAAACTTTCAAAAAATCTTTTCATCAACATAAGACTCTAAGTCTTGCCTATCAAAAACCTCTCTATAATTAGCCTAACCTTTTCCACGACCTGCAACACTAAGTCTTGTCCAAACATTCCCAATTCTCCAACCTTAAATCAACCAAGAGGAGATCTACATTTTCTTCACGTCAGACATGCATTTTCTTCTTTGGTAGAACGACAAATTCGAAGGCACCACATCGCTTGCCAAATAATTGGAAAAATCTGCAAACCAAGGGATAAAAGAAAAAGAAGCAGCCAAAACTTGTTCGTCTGGGAACGTATAATCTATCTCAACTCCATCAACAGCCTTCAAGATAGCCTCTTCCTCTAATCTGGAGAAGTGATAAGCCACTTAGTTTTCTATCCGCCTTCTATCTTTCACCTAAAATTTGAATTCTTGCAGCAATAGTACTCATCGAATAAGCCTCTATTTTACATCCTTCTTTTCCGTAATATACCTTAATATGGAATGATCAGTCTGCACAATGAATTTAGCACCCAACAAATAGGATCTGAACTTTTCAAATGGGGTGACTACAATAATAAATTTATGTTCGCTGACTGTGTAATTCTTTTGAGCAACCTTTAGATACTTGCTCGCATAATATATAGGATGAAGAATCTTCTCACACCTTTGCTCCAAAGTTGTGCAAAGTACCACCCCACTCGCATCACACACAACTTCCAATGGTTGTCTCCAATCCACTGAAATAATGATTGGTGCATAAGTTAACTTCTCTTTCAGCCCCTCAAATGCTCTCAAACTATAACGCCCCTCAAAATGAAATAGGATAATTAGAGATTCACATGCGTGTTAGTAATTGATAAACTTGTATAAATGTTTGAAAATGAGTTCATAGGTCAGTTTAGTTGAGTTTGAAGTCAAACGTCAAAGAGACGTTCAAGACATTCGAAAATTAGTCATTTGCGTGCTAGTGTGTTCTAGTGAGTCTTGCATGTTTTTATGTGTTGTTTGGAGTCTAAAATTAGTGGAGGTGACCCTAGTGTCGTAATAAATGTTTTTAGGGTCAAAACGTTCGAATACGACTCCCCGAGACCACCCTAAGGGTCCCCGAAAAGGACCCCAAACCTTGGCCAAACAAGCTGCCAGGGCAACTTGAGATTGTGATTGGAGGGAGCATGTCCGCGTCGCGGACTAGCTCTACCAAGGTCCAAAAGTTTTGATCCGCGTCGCGGACGTATTGCGGACTCTTCTGTCTCGAAAGTCAATTTCCAGAAACTTGCGGGAACATCTCCGCGTCGCGGACTTGTTTCCCGATGAAATCTGCGAAAATAGAATTCAAGTTTGACTTGTTAAAAAGGGTCCAACTAAGTGAGGGGTAGTATGGGTACTTTGGGGAATTATTATAATCGGTTATTCTACCTATTTTAGGGTATTTTAAGTGGGTTAAAACCCCAAGACCTAGAATAAGACCCCATTCTTCAAAGTGAACCTTTTTTCTCAAATAATGTTCTCTCTAGAACTCCATTGAAGGCTAGGTAAAGTTAAAGCTAGGGTTGAAGGTTTCAAGTGTTTTCTTCTCAAATTTCGTGGGAGTCATGAAGGTTAAGGTATGGGGATTTTATCTTTGATTCTCCTTTCAATCAAAGAGCCACTATAGTTCCAGCGGGCTCCGGGAAACCGGACCCCCCTGCTTGTTGATGATTCGCCGGCGCTTTGCGCCACAGGTTTGCTTCACTCAAATCCATTCTCTTTTACTGTCTCAGTATGCATTGTGGACAATTGCATCTAATTTAGTTGGGGGTGGGGTAAATG
>JAJOOO010015982.1:0-38753 GCA_029582685.1 Solanum piurae
GAGAGAGAGAGAGAGAGAGAGAGAGAGAGAGAGAGAGAGAGAGAGAGAGAGAGAGAGAGAGAGAGAGATGAAAGAGAGATGAAAGAGAGAGAGAGAGAGAGAGATGAATGAAAGATGAAAGAGAGATGAATGAAAGATGAAAGAGAGATGAAAGAAAGAGAGATGAATGAAAGAGAGAGAGATGAAAGAAAGAGAGAGAGAGAGAGAGAGATGAATGAAAGAGAGAGAGATGAAAGAGAGATGAAAGAGAGAGAGAGAGATGAAAGAAATAGGGGATTGTTTCAAAATAATGAAACATCTTTCTTGCTTCATTCCTACTTTTGATGTAAGGAGAGTGTACCTTTGCTATAATGATAGATGGAAAATTTGATGAATGAAGTTGGTTAAGCTGCTTTATACATTATTTTTTTTTGACAGTCTTGGTGTTTATCAATGAAATCTACTGATTTTTGAAAAAATGAATACAAGATAACGTGAAAGTCATTGTTATTCAGATATTTGCACTAGAAAGCTGTATTGAGTATTCTATAACAGTCAAGATACCTCATCTAATCTGCACTGTAGGGATTTGCAAGTGGCAGCCTTGACGAAGATGCCTCATCTGTGAGAATGTTTGCTGCACGTGGTATGGAGCTTTTGGTTGCTCAATCATATAGTAAAAATCTGGGTCTTTATGGAGAAAGGATTGGGGCTATTAATGTTCTTTGCTCATCTGCTGATGCAGCAACAAGGTAAAGTGGCCAACATTAAAAGCTATATAGTTCCTCTATAGTGGGAAAATGATGTTGCACTGAAGTTTTTAGTTAAATTATAATGCCATTCTTTATGTTATGTATATGGAATTCTTTCCGGGTGAACTATAGATTACAGCAATATGAGAAGCTTTAATCCCTTTTTCTTTTGTTGCTTTTGATAATGATTATTGTGCCTAGTACCGCTAACTTGATATCCTTTCCAAAGTATCTCCTCTGTCTATTAATTATGCATGCAAAATAGTTAAGTTGTTTTCCTCCTAATGCTGACTTTATTTATGAAAAAAAAAAACCCATCTTCCCCTCTTGATAATTATAGCTTGACAATCAAAGCTGTTCAGTAGGTTTAGATGACATACTAACCACAATGTTGCTGAAATGATGGGATTAGGTCATACTGTGTCATAGCTGAAAAAACAAGAACTTGTTGTGTCCTTATTTTTTTCCTATTGGAAAATGGTGGTGTCTGGGCCAACTCATCTTGACTATTCCATCGGGTGTCTGTATCCTTTACCAATACAATTACCGGGTAACTTTGCCAACAAAACAGAGGTAGATGAGAAAAAAACACCCAACTGTTTTTACTGTTCTGAGTTTTGAACCTTCGTCATGTCTTGGGGAGCTGATAGAATAAGATTAAGCATTTTCCTTGCTTTGTAATCAATGGTTCCATATAAAATGCCAAGTACCAGATGCTGTCCTTTGTTTTATCTTTTACTTTGTACATATGATCTCCTATCACCTGAGTGGATTTTATGTTTGGTGAACCAATAGAATTATTTGCTTATCTACTACAGGGTGAAAAGCCAGCTAAAAAGGCTTGCTCGACCAATGTACTCCAATCCTCCCATTCACGGTGCTAAAATTGTTGCCAATGTCGTTGGAACTCCAGAGCTCTTCAGTGAATGGAAAGAAGAGATGGAAATGATGGCAGGGAGGATAAAGAGTGTTAGACAGAAGCTATATGATAGCCTCTCCGCCAAGGATAAGAGTGGAAAGGACTGGTCGTTCATTCTGAAGCAGATTGGAATGTTCTCCTTCACAGGTCTCAACAAAGCTCAGGTAATGCCCGTGATTAAAGTTGTTGCTTTATTGTATGCATAAAATTGATTTGATTTGCTTGACAAGTTTGTTGCCTTGATCATTCATCACATACCACATTTTTCACTCAGCACTTATTTGCGGAAAGACATTCTTTCCTTCCTTTCTTACTGATTTACCAAGATAGTGCAGTGAGAGAGTCTCCTTATGACTTAACTATGGAGTGCATATATTTGTTTCACTGTACCTGCATATCTGGTGCTCATTCTTTTTCTCACTCTTGTTGGGCACGCAGAGCGAGAACATGGCCGATAAATGGCATGTGTACATGACAAAAGATGGGAGGATATCCTTGGCTGGATTATCGGCTGCTAAATGTGAATATCTTGCTGATGCCATCATTGACTCATACTACAATGTGAGCTAATTTTTGGATTTTAAAGTGACAACAGTTTTGATAATAATATCTGCAGGAATTTCACTGTATACTTCATTCTTCCTGTTGAGCACGTGATTCTCTTAAATCTTGTAATAATTGTTTCAGCTTGTCTTCGGTTTACAGAATTTATATTTGTATGAAGCAATTTTTGACAATTTCTTAACAGTTGGATTCTAAAATAAAGATTAATGCTAGAGTAAATATCTTAGAGTTTGTTTGACATTGCTACTTAAAACTGCTTAGTTTTACTAATACTTTCTAAAAATGGCTTTTTAAATAAGTTCTTTTGAAAAAAAAAAACTTGTGTTTGACTTATTCATTTGAAAAGTATTTTTTGATAAGCAAATTGTGTTTTATCTATTTTTTTTAAGAGCCTGTTTGGTATTTCTGCTAAAATTTGTTTATTTTTAGAAGCACTTTTTTAAAATAACTTTTTAGAAAAGTGTTTTTAAAAAAAAAGAGCAATATGTGTTTGACTAATTCATTTGAAAAATGCTTTTGATAAACAAATTATGTTGGACTAATTTTTTTTTATAAAAAGTGTTTTTAAGTGTTAAATTACAGAAAAGAACAAGTATAAATATACTTTTAATATGAAGATTATTTTATAGATAAAAATTATTTGATCAAACTTTTATTTTTATTGAATTAAAGTGTACATATTTAATTTTTCGATTAATATTAAACATAGTTAAATAAAAAAATAAATTAAATATTGATATAATATTAATATTACGATATAAATATAATTAAAAATATCAAATATAAAGTAATGATAATAAATGTAAAATAATAAAAAAATTATAAAAATAAAATTCTTAAATGAAACTTTTACCAAAGTTATGAGATATGCTAATTAATTAATAAGAGATGCAGTAAAACCTCGCTAAATTAATATACGTGGGATCATGAAATATTATTATTTTATAGAGATATTATTTAATCGATAAATAAATATTTATTAATTTAAAGAGTCTTTTGAGATTCAATGAAGATTAATTTTATTTACAGTAAAATCATTATATCTTACTAATTTACGTATCATATTTATTGAATTCACATAAAAATGAATTTTATATATAAAGCACAGTGAATACATCAAAATCATTAGATCTTACTAAATTATGTATCATATTTATTGAATTTATATATAAAAAAATAACTTCATAATGTACAATGTATATGTATGATTCATTGTGATATTTTATTTTTTGTTAAATGATTCATTATAAAATAAATTAAAGGGTTCAATGATTCATTGTAAAAATAAATTCATTATTCATAATGTTCATTGTTTCTTAATAACCAAATATTATTCATTGTATCTTTACTAGAAACATTCAATGTATGACGGTGAGAGAATAAACTATATAAACAACATATTTATTTTTTTGAAACCATATACATAAATGACTTCTCATTTAAAAGGTGTCACAACATCAACAATGATATATCAAATACGTAAATAATTATGTGAATACAAAAGAGATCATTCCACATGCACTCAAAAAGATTTGTAGTCGTGGCAACACCAAAACTTTTGGATGCAATAAAAAGAGTTAGAGATGAACTTCTATTAGATTTGAATTTTAACAAAAGACAATAGAATCATATTTCATTCAATTATCTTACATATATTTGTACTTTTAAGGAATTATTAATTTATAATATTAATGGGACCATATATTTATATAAGGGTCTTCTGAAAATATATTATCGTATTATCTTATCGAATTTATGATTTTTTCCATTGGCACAAGTCGGGACCGGAGAAAAATTATCTTAGATAGATTATTAATTTACCGAGTATTAATTTAGTGAAGTTTTACTGTATATGAGTAAATATGTAGATATGGAAGGGATATTATGATCTTGTAAAAAAGAATTCTACTTCAACTTCTACTTTTTTTTAAGAAGCAGAAATTTTTAGTTGCTTTCCAATTGCAGAAAAATTATTTATACTTCTATTAAAAAACAGTTCTATTGATTTGCCAAAAAATGTTTTTTTTTTTAAAAATAAATCAAAATAAGTGTTTTTGGCCTTGCAACAGCAATGCCAAACATGCTCATAAGTTATTCATTTGAAAAGTGCTTCTGAAAAGCAAATTGAGAGTCAAATTACAAAAAAGGTAAAGTATTAATGTACTTTTAATATTAAGATTATTTTATAGAGTAATTATTTTAAATAACTATTACAAAATTTTAATTAAAATATACATATTCAAATTTCAATCAATATTATACATAAATAAATAAATTAAATATTAATATAATATTATTATGATGATTTAAATATAATTAAAAATATAAATAAAAATAAATTTAAAATTCATTCCACTAATTAAACCACTATATACAAAAATTTCACCATGAAAATAAATAAAGAATATTTTTAATCCTAAAAAAATACTGTTGTTACCTTTATTTCTAATTCTATAAAATAAAACGTAAAATAATATTGTAAACATTCAAAATTTATTAAATATAAATTTATAAAATGATTCAAATTATATTAAATTCACAAATATATTCGTCCTAATAAATATTATGGATTAATATAATTGGGCAAATTATTTAAGTCCAATAAATATGAATTTAATTAAACTCCAAATTAATTGATTTGGGCTACAATAGATGAGCTCATTTTGTTAAGCTCAATTTCATCTCATCCTAGAAGCCCATTTTGGTGCCACATGGCAAATTACATGACATGACATGTCAAACAAAAAAGTCAATAGGATCATGTCATGTGTGAAAATGACAAACCCACTTCGTAAAGCTCATATGTCATGTCAGTTAAATCTGATTGGTCGAACGAAAACATGTTCCTATCACAACTCCTCTATTCAAAAACTATAGATATGAGTCATCATGATTCAGAAGAGAACTAATAATTCTAACAAGAAGCTAGAAAAAGCTCGTGGATGAAAAGCCGCAGATTTCTCTACAAGCTACAAGTTCAAAACTGATCAAGATCAAGACCATCGGATTCAAGAACAAGCTCGATGCCCTTGAATTCAAGTAAAAGTGAAGATCAAGATAAAGTTCAAGTTCAAATTCATCGATGATTCAAGAACAAACTCCAAAGTCCTTGAATCTGAGATCAAGTTCAAGATCAAGATCATCAAGTTCAAGTCCATATAAAGTTCATCAAATCCACAAAATCAAGTTCAAGTCATCAAAGATTTATGAACCAGCTCCAAGGCCCTTGAATCTAAGATCAAGTTCAATAATAAATTCAAGATCAAGCTAAAGAGCCCATGAATTATATCAGAAAAGACAAATTAGAGGAATCATTGAGATTGTAACACTCACACTTTGAAATCAATAAATACGATTGTTGCATTATTTTTCGGTCTTAATTATTATTTTTTGGACTCAAATTTTATCGTCTACAAATTCTGACACGCCCAATGGGACAATTTCTACCACTCATCTCAACTTTTCAAGCATCAAAGTATATTGAGATGACTTCCAAGAAGATCAACTCACAATCAACTACCTCTAAAACCACTAACTCCAAGTTATATACTGAAGTTGAAGGAATCATTGGTGTTACGTATGGAAGTTTAGGAGCTGCTACGAGGAGTAAGACAACTATGCTGGGACAACAAGCACTTCAAGTGTCATCCACATCAAGTCCTGTTTTTGGGTCTTCGACTCCAAAAGGATGAAGATCTTCCACAAATTCTTTAGAAGGAGGAAGAAGTGTTGCTGAAATGATCAAGAAGACCTTAGCGCTACTTGAACAATCTGGTTTTAAGAACTCTACCACAAAGGAGAACTATGACTCAACCAATGAATTCTCTCCACATGCATCACATAATTTGAGTCCGTCGAAGATCAACTTGCACAACAATCCTTGCGACTATCCTACGTCCCCAATGATCATGCAAGGAATGGTGACTGATGTTTCATCCACGGAGGAACAATTTACAAATCTGGCAAAGTTGGTTGAAGGATTGACAATGCATGTATACCACCAAGAGTCTCGAATTGATAAGTTGATGGATAGGATGAAAGACCTTTTAGATGGATAAGCCAGTCATGCGCCTGGAATGGGTGTTGAAGTTCAAGAGATCAAAAATTGTGCGAAGCAAGCATTGCTTGTGAAGGACATGCTAGTTTCTTCTGAAGGAATGATCCCACTCAATCGCTTGAAGGTGTTCATTGAAGGTAAATCAAAATTAGTATGAAGTCTCCACCAACTATTCTCATATGTATGCCAAGCCATACACTCCAATAATTGATAACTTCAAAATGTCTGCCCGTTATCAACCTCCCAAATTTCAACAGTTTGAGGGTAAAGAAAATCTGAAGCAACATGTTGCACACCTTGTGGAGACATGTAATGCTGATGGAATCTATGGAGACCATCTTGTCAAGCAGTTCGTTCATTCTCTAAAAGGAAAGGCTTTCTATTGGTACACGGATCTCGAGCCTTATTCTATCGATAGTTGGGAACAACTAGAGCATGAGTTTCTAAAACGCTTCCATAGCACAAGGAGTACGGTGAGCATGGTAGAACTCACCAATACTTTCCAAAGAAAGAATATACATGTTATAGATTTTATTAATCGACGGAGAAACATGAGCCTAAATTGCAAAGATAGGCTTAGTGAAGCTTCGACAATATAAATATGTATCCAAGAAATGCACTGGGAGCTTCTTTACATCTTACAAGGAATAAAGCCAAAGTCCTTCGACGATCGAACTATCCGTGCTCATGATATGGAGGTAAACATGTCCTCTTCTAGAAAAGAGATGACGTTTGTCCATGATCTTCTCAAAGGAAGGGACAAGCAGGAACCCAATAGATGGAAATAACAACAAAGAATCCATGAATGTCAATGTGTCACCTGTGAAGTTCACAACGAAGGAAATCAAGAAGAAAAGTGTGAAAACTACTTTCCAAGCGTGTTCAAATCAAAAGTCAACACTGAGGGAGATGCAAGGAAAGGAATACCCCTTCTTTGATTCTGACATTTCTGAGATTTTTGATGAGTTGCTCGAGTTAAAGCTCGTTGAGTTGCCAAAGATGAAGCGACCCGATGAAGCTGGAAAAAAGTTAATGATCCAAATTATTGCAATTATCATAGACTTGTGAGTCTCGCTCTTGAAAAATGTTTTGTCTTCAATGATAGAGTTATGTGACTGGTTAATGAAAAGAAAATTGTCCATGATGATGAGAAGGCTAGTTCTAACCAAATCTTTATCACATTCGGCTCACTCGATTCAGTCCAAATATGTATCTTTGGAAAACATAAAGAAGAGTCATTGGAGCAAGACAAACCTTAAGTTGATATAGATTGTGAATAAGGCTGGATTCTTGTGACTAGGTGAAGACACAACCAGTCAAGTTTACGAAAAAAATCATTTGAGCAACCAATTAGAAGGAAGATGGTGAGGAGATTGCAGAAGCAAAAATCAATCAAGAGTCCAAAAAGTGCAAAGGTAGAAGTGCATCACCACTAAAAACCCCAACGTCTTTGTACAAAGTCTACTCAAGACAATGTCAAGACATCATGTTTCAATGTTGACAAAGAAGAAAGAGTGAGTGAAACTGTACCAAAGGTGTCTCCTACCGACAAAGATAAAAAAACGAATGAATCCTTACCAAATGTGTCTCATATTGACAAAGAAGAAGCAATGAGAGAAATCTCATAAATGATATCTCCTTTGTCTTCTAAAAAGCATGTTGAACCTTCTTCCCAATAAGCACACATATATGTGATACAAATATCACCTTTACAGATAATGATCTTCTGTTTGGTGAAACACTACACAATCTCCCTTTATATATGATGGGTCACGTGCTAGACATGATCATAACCATAATCTTAATAGACAAAGGATCTGGAGTCAACATTCTGCCTATCCACACATTGAAGGAACTTAGTATCATGACTGAAGAACTTAGTGAAATTAAAGTCGTTTGTTGATACAAGGATTCAATCAAGAGGACAGAGGTCCATAGGCTCTATTAAGTTATAAATCCACATGGAAGATTTTCCAAGCGCATGGATGCATGTGATCGATGCAAAGACTTCATACAACATATTGCTTGGTAGGCCTTGGGTACATAAAGATAAAAATGTATTGTCTTCTTACTATCAATGTTTGAAGTATATTGAAAGAGGAATTGAAAAGAAAATAGTTGCGAATGATAATCCTTTCACCAAAGTTGAGACACATTTTGCCGATGCAAAATTCTATTTCAAGAGTTACATTGTCAAGGGGGAAAAACCCGATGACATCAAATCAATCAAGTATGATAAGATCACACAAAAAAGTTGATGTGGATGTCGGAAAGCTTAAAGTCGGTGCTAAAGAACCTTGTACCAGTCTGAATGAAGAGAAAATCATGTCTTCGAAGAAGAAGAAGATGACTAATGTACTTCGCTACGTTCCAAAGCTGAAGAAAGAAGAAGGTCAATCATCTAACCATCAAGAAAATGCACTAACATGACTAACTCTTCATATCATAAGGATTTATGCAATAAACTTATCTTCGAAGCTACTAGGAAAGCCAATCGCTCAAAATCAAGCACAAGATGTGACACTCCCTACAAAATGCACGAGAAAGGCTTTGATCCAAATGCTTACCAGTTATTTGTGAAGGCTATATACCACCCTAATGAACCATCAAAGTAAGGGAAACTTCCATCAGAGGATACAACCAAACAGGCACGCGGAAGATTAGGTTATAGCCAACCACCGCCAATTCACATCTCCATAAGAAGGGCCAGTAATAACCATATCACAATAGAAGATAAGTATGTTGCTTCTAATAAAAGGCCTTCCGTCTTTGATCGACTTGGAAAATCGACTACAAAAACTTCTGTATTTGAGAGGTTAGATCTATTAAAGAAGAAGAATAACAAACATCGGAGAAGTTAGTGACAATGCTTGCTTCACCTATAATCCAGAAGGATTTCAAAAGTTTAATTCCTTCTAGAATGAGGCAACGAGTGGAACTTGTGGTTTCTTGTAAAAAGGAACTAAATGCAAAGACTAACACTGTGGTTTACACCAAAAAGCGTGAGAAAGATGAAGAAAGTGTAAGCTCCTTATATCATGTTATGATCCATAATGAGAACGATGTCTTGCCTCAAATGAAGATTGATAAAGAGTTGGAAGATATTGTCTAGATTTGTCACATATCTGTCAATGAAAATGATCATGGAAGATGCTGGAGATGCTCCACCAGAAGTTGAAGAAGGAGTAAAGACCACAATAGATCCCTTAAATAAAGTTAACATTGACACCGAGGAAGACCCAATGCCAACTTTCTTGAGCGCCTTTCTAGAAGTTGATGGAGAAATCACTTATATGAATATACTTAGAGAATATAGGGATATCTTTGCTTGGAGTTATAAGGAAATGCCTGGCTTGAATCCTAAAGTAGTAGTCCATCAGTTGGCAATCAGGAATGGTGCTCATCCTTTTAAGGAGACCCAAAGACGTTTTAGGTCAAACTTGGTTCCATTGATAGAAAATGAAGTTAAAAAACTTGTTGAGGCAATCTTTATTTGTGAATTCAAATATCCTACATGGATTTCAAGTATTGTTCTTGTGAGAAAGAAGAATGGCCAAATTTGATATTCTGTTGACTTTAGGGATATCAATAATGCATGCCCTAAATATGAGTTTCCTCTTCCTATTCCGGAGCTGATGATTGATGCCACCACTGGTTATGAGGCAATGTCATTTATGGACGGTTCTTCCATCTATAAGCAAATCTGCATGGCACTAAATGATGAAGAACTTACCGCATTTCACACGCCTAAAGATATTTAATACTACAAAGTGATGCCTTCCAGTTTAAAGAATACTGGCGCCACATATCAAAGGGCTATGCAAAATATATTTGACGACTTGCTCCATAAAAATGTTGAATGTTATGTTGATGACCTGGTGGTAAAGTTGAGAAAGATGAGCGACCATCGAAAGACCTAAGAATGGTGTTTGAGCTACTCCAAAGATATCAATTGAGGATGATTCTGTTAAAATGTGCCTTTGGAGTTACTTCTTGCAATTTCATTGTCTTCATTGTGAGACATCGAGGAATTGAGATTGATCAAGCCAAAGTTGATGCAATATTAAAAATGCCTGAGCCTCGAGGCATTCATGAGTTAAAAAGTCTTCAAGGAAAGTTATCCTACATGATGACAACAACCATTCAACCATCTCATGAAGAAAGGTGCTCCTTTGAGTGGGATAAAAAATATAGCAACGCCTTTGAAAGTATCAAATCATACATGATTGATACTCTACATTGCAACGCAAGAAAGGTCTGTGGAGCCCTGTTATTTCAAGAGAATAGTGAAGATAATGAAAACTCTTTCTATTACTTAAACAGAACAATGAAACCAAATGAACTAAATTATTCGCCAATCAAAAAATTGTGTTTGGCCCTAGTCTTCTCAATCCAAAGATGAAGCACTATTTTCAAGCTCACGTTGTTCGTCTTATTTCTAGAGAAAATCCCATCAAGTTTGTTATGTCGAAACCTGTCCTTAGTGACCAACTAGTAAGGTGGAACCTCCAGTTCCAACAGTTTGAGATCTTGTACATCCCTCATAAAGTTGTGAAGGGACAATCATTAATAGACTTCTTAGAAGGCCACCCGATACCAGATGATTGCTAGTTAACTGATGAGCTTCCTGATTAAGATGCGATGACTATTGAAATTAAACGTCATGAGAAGATGTACTTTGATGGGGCTGCACAACGCGGTGGAGCTGGCGGTGGAGTGGTGTTCATCACTTCACAAAAAGAGATTTTACCATTCTCCTTTACTTTGAAGCAAGGTTGGTCCAACAATGTCATTGAATACCAAGCATTGATACTTGGACTTGAAATGACCGTCAACATGAAACAATTACACTTACAAGCAATCTAGATCATAATAAATCCTTTTTCATTAATCATGCATAAGATCATGAAAACATCGTTCAATGATTTATAGCTTTTCTTTAAATTCATGTAAATTAGGGTTCATAGTCGAAGTCATAGATCATGCATGTGTTCATGTTATTTAAATTGAAAAACATGTACTTGATTCCAAACCATCATAATAAGATCAAATTGAAGCAATTTAATCAACATAAATTGAACCAATGAGAATTTAATGAAAATCTTAATCAATTTGATTGAAATTTAATTGGAGAATTGAAGAATATTTGGGGACTCACTGAGTGAATGGAACCCATTGATGAACTCCCTACATTCCTTGATTAAATCACTAAGCAATAATGAAGAAAAGAGACTTGAACTTAAAGAACCCTAACTTCTTCTTCCTTGATAAAGAGAGAGGATTTTTTGAGAAACTTTTGGAGAGGGTTTTAAAAATTTGAGGGAATGAAGAGTTAGGGAAATTTCTATGGGTGAAGGGTAGTTATAAGGCATAAAATTTGAGTCAAAACGACGTAGTATAGGTATTAGATGCATATGAAAAGACTAAGAATCCCTTAACTGAAGCCTGCATGGACCAATCATCCTTCCACAGATCGTCCATGCATCCGTGAAGGGTCATGATTTCCTGAGTCCTTGTGGTTTGGTTCACATGAGGGTTAATAGGTAGTTGAACACTTCACGATTCGTGAACCCACTCATTGAACCATCCTTAAACTTTCCAACACTAGTTCAACTCCACGACTCGGCCTATGGGTCTTGAACCTCTCGACGGACCATACATCCGTCAATGAAAAGTACACCACCAATTTTTTATGAAACATCCTTTGCCAAGAAAACTTATCAAATTGTAATTTGTTACAGGGACAATGCTACAACTGTTCCAAATGAGAGGAAGGTTCAGATGATTAGCTCATGAGGATCCTCATGAACAACTTCAAAATTTTGTGAATATTTATGGGTCGTTCGTCTTCAAGAACAACTCACAAGAGTTGATTCAGTTGAAATTATTCCCTTTCTATTTAACGGGGGAAGCTAAAAGGTGGTTGGCTGAGTTGCCAAATGATTCTATTACCTCTTGGGAGGAGTTAACATATGCATACTTAGAGATATTCTTTCCTCTATAAAAAATGGTCAAAATAAGGGACAACATATAAAACTTTAAATGAGTAGGAAGTGAACCTTTTCACGAGACATGGTTGCGGTTCAAAAAATTGCTTTTACAATTCCCAGCACATGGTGTGCTGGATAATTTGTTGTTGCAATACTTTTATTGTTGCCTTGATTCAGTCAATAAGGGCTTCGCTTATCAACTTATTCAAGATGGGATGATGTGACAACCATTTGATGTGGCAATATTATTGCTAGATAGAATGACAAAAGTGAACCAAGCATGGCACTCTGGAGAGGACCAAGTTTCTTCTCAACAATTGGGCATAAACAAGGAACAAATGCAGAAAAATTATGAGGGTGATGAAAACATGGCTAAAATGAGTACCCAACTTGACTTCCTATCAAAACATGTCATGGGAAGTTGATTGAAAATGGTAAATGCAGTTGGAGAAGGCAGCGAATAGTGCCTGGAAGATGCCAAGTTTGAGGAATTGTACAACGAAGAGGTGAATTACATCGAAAATCAATTGGGAGATTCTCATTCTCACTACCCAAGACCATGTGGGAACCAAGGTCGAAACAAGGATCAAGATAATGGTTGGAGAGTTTGAGGTGGTAACTGGAGAGATAGGGAAGCTGAAAAAAGTAGGTATCTCCAAAGGAACCAACTAGACAACGGGGAGACTGAACAGAGGAAATGTTAACAAGGATCTTCAACAAGGTTGAAGGATTTGAAAAATGACTTCTCCACCTTGACTCAAACGGTTACGATTCACTATCAATCAAGCAGCTGGAAACTCAAATGTGTCAGATCTACACCCATCTAAATCCAAGGGAAAAGGGAACGTTGCCTAGTGACACCACCCCAAATTAAAAAAATAATTATTGATGAGAGAGAATTGTATCGTGCCACGATGTTAAATAAGGTGCTTTTTGAGAAGCAATCGAAGTTTATTTTATTGCTTTCAATAACGTGTATTGTGAGTACAGGAAGTCAAAATGTGAAAAAGTTAAATTTGGCATTGAAAAGAGCATGTCGGTGATGCACCAAAGACATTGTGTGGACAGCTTCATGTTCAGCTTCTGGGCTCAATAAGTCAGAAAATAGTTCTATCAACTTCGGTGAGAAGGGATCTAGTGGCTAGCAAGGATGCAATCGGTGATCCAGTGAAGTACACTTAGTGGACTCCATTGAATCCGACAAATTTATCTTTAGGTTTCGTATTCATTCCTTCATGCCTCTTCGGTGAGCTGAAACTTCTTCGGTGATTCACCAAACACGTTATGCGACGTTAGTCAAAGTCCACCGTGTGTGCCATAGTTAATTAAGCCATGAGTCTTTTAAAATTTGAAAAGAAAACGTTGCATCTTTTTGAGCTCCTTCTTCATAGCCTTGTTTCTTTGATTTGTGACCTTGTTTGCGTGATTTCACTTGCTTGTAGTGAATTGAGTTTTTTTTTTCTTGATCCCAGACCCGTCTTCCTCGATTTTGTGCTTTGTTATCATCTCTAAGGTTGGTTTTTGAGTGATATACTTATATTTGTGCTAAATCCTAATGTTTTTGATGTGGGCTTTGTATTGATAATTATATATTGTTGTCTAATTTGTGTAGGTGGTGCTAAATGCATCACAGTGAACTATTCCCATGAGTTATTATAGATGATATTATGCCTGTAAATGAAATTGGTTGTGAAGGTTAAAATTTTAAATTGAGCCATTGAATGGGCTGGGTCTTTCTTAAATTGAACTTGGGTGAAGTCTGATTAGCCAGTGCTGCCCCGAAGACTTAGATATGCCCAATGATAGATAGAGTGACGACTTTCTTAAGGGAAAATCGTCAATTTAGATAGTACTTTGTGAAATATGGGGGAAGCTTTGGTACCCAAGGGTAGTAAAGCATGTGGGTAGATTGTAAAATTAATTAGGTATTGGGTCTTGTTGCATAATTATGCTGAACTTGCAAAAAATTTAATTGGTGTGAAAATACCTATTTGGCGGGCTTGTCTTTTCCTGCCAAGGTGAATAGGTGAATCACCGAATAAGTCCCAAATTCGATATTGTGTTTGAATATGTGACCTAGGTACTATCCCATTTGGTAGTCTCTTCTTAGATCGCCAAAAAAAACTCCGTGAATCGCCAAGTTGGAGTGAACATCGCCTTTTGTGCCTGTTCATGGTAATTGAGCTCTATCACTTTCGGCGAACATGTCTTAGTCCGCGAAACAAATTCATAGGATCGCCGAGCTGGAGATGACTCCCCCTTTCATGCCTGAGTTGAATTAAATTGTGATATGTCATCTTCGGCGAGCTTAAATATTACATTTATTTATTAGGTAGTTTTTCTCTTTTATTATTATTGTGTTCGATGTTTCTTTTGGGGGTTGTAAAAAGAAAAAGTTGTAACATCAATTATATGTGATATTCAATTTCTAAATGCCAGATAAAATTTAAGCATAAAAATTTACTAATTCTTCTTGGCTACATAGGTTTTTTAATTTTTTTTTATTATTACACGAGCTTTTCGATCATGAATTCACAATTAAAATTCCTAGGACAGTGAATTTTATTGCGTTTACTGCAACATGAGAATTTGATTATTGCTATCACGTTCTCTACACTTTGAGAGGTTGAACAATCATCACACTGCGATAATGTACATTTTTTGTAACGTTCTATGCATTTTGCTCTCCAAGCATTATCAAATTACCATTAGATAGCAAGGTATACAACTTTTACATTTAAAGAAATTTATTTCACTTATGGCTATGAACGATGCTTGAAGGTACAATGTTTTATTTTTCACTGGCTCTTTTCTTCATCAATCTCTTTGTCACATTAAAAAACCATTGTAACATCGCATGACTTACATTGGAACTAGAGGAATTCATAACATAGGGATAATTCACTATAATGTGAGTTTCATGCTTGAAACAACCTTATATTTGTTGAGAAATAGAGCTTGCATTGTTGGTTTAATTAAATCGATGCATCTAATATATTCACTACAAAAAAATGCCTAAATTGTGGGGGTTTCAAAGCGGAGGTTAGCTGCAATTCCCACAAATTACATTAAATAGATGGGGTTTGATAGCTAACGGAAAATAAATGTAATAGCGGGGGTTTGATAGCTGACGGAAAATAAATGTAATAACGGAGGTTTAAAACCCCGTCATCTAGAAACATAAAAATCTAAGTAAATAGTTGGGGTTTAAACCCTTGTTATTTGTAAATATAATTTTTTATTTCAAAATATAAACTACGATATTTATATTTGTATAAAAGTACAGTAGTTTTAGTTACTGAAATACAAATATAAAAGAAATGTCACTTAAATATAACCTTAAATACAAATATAAAAGAAAGGTTACTGAAATACATTCTTTATATTTTTATACTATACTTTTAGTTACTTAAATACAAAATACAAAATACTTCTACAGTACTTTTGGAAACATCACTCATTCCACATTTCTCTCCGTCCGAGCTTCTCTCACCGCCACTTTTCCGCCACTTCTCCGCTACTTCAGGTACCTCACAACTCTGAACTTCAACTACTCACCAGATTTGAAATGGGATAGGAGTTCTAAGGTAATGTTTTCCACTTCTCACACTTCTTGCATCGCATCTAGTGCTAATAGAAATGCAAGACAAGCAGATTTGCCATATTATGAGAAGTTGGAAGATATTATTGAGCTTAACTATTATGGAAAGTTCAGGGTTGTGCTTTTCAAATGCAAGTGGGCTGACACTACTCGAGATAGAGGGTTTAAAAGAGATGTTTGGAATTTTAATTGTGTCAATTTTTCTAAATTGATTCACACCGGTGATCGTGAGGACAATGATCCTTATATTGAAGCATCACAAGCAAATATGGTCTAATATGTTGATGATGAAACTGATAAAGAATGGAGTGTAGCTATACATTTACAACCAAGAGATGTGTTTGACATGGGACAAGTTGATGAAGAAGAAATATTTGAGAATGAGCCATACCAACAACAAGAATTTGAATTTTTTTTTTATCTTGATTATGGAAATATCCAAATCTCAACAGAGGAGCATATGTCTGAACAAACATAGCATGCTTTTTAGTTTTGGTGTAAAGGAAAAACTATTTGTATCTGTTAATCCCATCACTCTTTTATTAAGATTTAATTTTTTCATGTGTGTGAATTTAGATACAAATTTCGTATGATTTTCTTTTTGTTTTTGAGGTTGCTGTTACTGTTGTTTTTCTGCTTCATTCATTCTCTTTCTCAGAGACCAAGGAAAATCTGCAGTTCATCTGTTTTTATGAAGGCTAGTTAGAGAAGTCTTATTCACTGGATGAACCAATAATCTTTACAAGCATTGCAATTACAGTATTTTTTAAGAGTTTCTGATTTATCTTATCTTTGGTTAATTGTAGAAATGGCAAATACCAAGCGCTGGCAGAACTTGCAAAACTCAGTTCAAACAGAGCCTACATTGTCAGTTCAGCCCAATGCACAACCAATCACATCACAGTCGATTTCTTCAGTTCAGGCAAAAACACAGATGACTTTCTCAGTTCAGGCCACATCACAGCCGGTTCAGTCAACTCAGGCTGCATCATAATTGATTTCCTCAAATCAGGCTGCATCACATTCGACTTCATCAAGTCAGGCCGAATCACAACCGGAACCATTCAAGAAGCGTGTTGTTGGACGTGAGTCTACGGAATATTAGACCGTAGAAGCAATAGGTAAACTTTACACATCTGCTTTCTTTTTCATCGTTTTTTTTCTTTTTCTTCTTTTTCTTCTTCTTGTTGGAGGGGCTGGCAAATTTTTTTCCGCAAAATCATTTGGTTCGCGGACAAAGTTAGCATTGTAGCTGTTTTAGTTGGTCTTTTTTTATCATCACTGATATTAGGTGTTTGATGGAATTGCAAGTTAATTAGTTGGTGTGATCTATGTAGGTGAGATTGTCCTTTACTTTCTGTCTGTCTCGCTTTCCTTTGTCACTCAAGTGTACGACATCTTTTGTGCTTAGACCCTTTATTCCCTTACCTAATGAAAGAGTAGTCCACCTCCTGACTTAGTACATTAGTCTCAAATAAGGCGTGCACATTTACTTATTCTACATGGTGGTACATTAGTAATAGATATTGTCCTACGTGAACAGAGGGCCATGGTTACACATGGCTAAAGAAGAAATCGTTCAAGACGGATAGAACATGTTTGACTTTGTAACAGGACGAGAGGTGTATTTATCGTCTTGGTAGAATGAAAATGATACAGCTCCTGGTGATTATTCATATCACTTTGATCCTTCAGGATATCCACAGAACATCCTGAAGAAGGGTCAAATGTGATCACGCTGGATTAGCAGCCATTTGCAAGCTTAGTTTACTGGAATGCTGAAATATGATTTACTGGAATACTTGTAATTACGAGCTTAGGTTTTTTTTGTCATTTTTGGTATTCAAGCTTAGCTAAATACTACTTCTTTTATTGATATATAGCGGGTTGTCATTTATTGGTATAGGTTTAAAATCAAAATCTTTGGTTATTTCATTTCTCTTGGCCATTCTGTCAAATCTTGTTCATAATGAGACATCAAGTGGTGGGTGTTTGCTGCTTCTCATTACTTGAACCCTCTTTTGTTTGAGTTTTGAGTCTGTTTATTCCCTGGTTATATTGATATATGCCTTCTCGTTTTAAGCTCATTTTTCCTGTTGAATCGAGTCTTACCTAAAATTTTACTTTCCAAATGCTGTATCTCCTTGTCGTTATCTTCTCTTATTAAGAAAATGGAAAAGTATCAAAAGATGTTCTCCAGTTATTCAGAAAATGATACAAAGTGGCTTCCTTGAACAGGATCTTTGTAACAGATTGTATATTGAAGGCTACCAACTGGTTTTGTTGTCATTTCATTTCTTTTTCTCTATTCCAAATTCAGAAGGAAACAAAAAGAAACTCAAAGTGAAAGTCAAAGAAGTGCTAAATTTATCTGGAGAAGATCGTATTGTGGTCAATTTTGATTACCTGGATTGTCCATTTGGAGAAGCACAACCCCTTCTTTATGGTTTTTGTGGAATTTTAGCTGCTGATTCCTCCTTATTTCCAATGCACTTCGACAAATGGCCGAATATGCCTATGTCATACTTTGATCGCGTCTTTGATCAAATCATAATGGTATAAACTCTATATTCTGACTACTATACCTATATTCTTTTCTTGGACCTTTATATTTGGATTTAATAGATAAGCTAACTAGTGTTTATTCTTGAAGCCTCAATTTTTTTTCGAGACAACCGACTTAGTTGCACGACGATATGTTTATAATTATATTTCAAAGAAGTGGAGTGCAAATAGGTTGGACATATGGGAAGTGTTCAGTGATCCACTTAAGAGCAAAACTCAGATTATGGATAATGTTCCACCTGGAATTCCAAGAGATCAGTGGACTTCTTATGTTAATTATCGTTATAAAAAAGAAACACATGTATATATATTTAATCGTTTCAACTAGTATGTGTAGTCATATAATTACTTTTTAATGATTGAATTTCGTGTATCTTTTTTGTAAGGAAATGTGCAACAGAAATACTGAAAATCGGAAGAAACAAATCATTCCACACACAGGTGGATCCAAAGCTAACTCTAGAAGAAGGGCTGAAATGGTTAAAGATTTTAGTTCATTTCATTTTATTTTAGTTATTAAGCTAAATTATTGTGTAATTATTTTTAATTAGTTAAGTTATTCTGAGTTGATTATTTTGCTTATAGATGGTTGAGACCGGTCAAATGCCTGGACGAGTAGAACTTTATCTTGCTACTCATAAGAATGTAAATGGAGCATATGTTAATGAAGCGGCAAAAGTTAATCTGTGTAAGATTCTTAAGGGGGAAATAATAGCACTCCAGTTCCTTGGTTGTTTCAAGTCTGTCTCTTTTCTACTAACAAGTTAAGCCAAGCAGTTTATGTTTAGTCTCTTATTTATTTTAAACCTGAGATTCTCTGTTAATGTTTTCATCATTGCTATTGTTCAAATCAGTTTGATGGTGCCTTGTTTAGTATAGCGTGCTGTCATTTTGAAATGGTTTAAAATTTTTGCTTGAGTAAATGATTTAAAATTATGCCTAACTACTGATCTCTCACTTTGATTGAATATGTGCATGTACTTTGCTTAAATATGTGAATGCCTAACCCAGGAAAATGTATTCTGTGAATGCCAAACTCAGGAGTATGTGAATACCTAACTCAGGAATATGTGAATGCACTTTGCTTATATTTAGGTAATACATCTCTGTTCTCAATTACTTTTTAACATTTCGATAATGTGTTATGTATGTATACTATACTCGGGAAAAAATTCAGCAAACTTTGAGTCAAAGCACTGTGGATGAGTCTATAGTATCGCCAGATGATGCAGTTGGCAAAGTGCTTGGAAAAGAGCACTATGAAAGGGTAAGGTGTTTGGGATTAAGAGTTGTTCCCACTAGAGTTTTTAAACAAGCAAGACCTCGATTCAGCGGTATGAATGCTTCGAGTGTTTCATGTTCATCCAATTGCCAAGAGAACTACAATAAATTGTTGAATTCTCACAATCAAATGATGGCTGCTTTCAAGTCATATATGATAATGAAAGAAGGGACATTACCAGAACAATTTGTGGGGTTATTTGCTCCTCCTCCTACAATGGTAAATATAATGTTTACATTCTCTCTTCCTGAATGACCTTATTTATATATAATGTCTGTTATTTTAGTTGCAGCCATTTTCTGGATCCATTGTGTTTTCTAGTGACATATCTACTGAGATTAACTTCTTTATTTCTGGCAAAGTTTTATGGGCAAGGCAGTAATCATGGTCTAGAACATATTTTTGCATATTCTTGCATGTTAGTATTGACCTATTTGTTTATGATTGGCATTGGTATTGACTTTCATAGTAGAGAATTTAGTATTGTTGTTCACATGCTTAGTGTTAGCTTGCATTATTTCATATTTTATCAGGGTAACATTCCTGTAATTGTTTCTATTTGCTTCAACTTTACATGATCTGCATTTTACAAGTCCTACAGAATGTAAGTTGTAAAATGAGAAAGAAAATTGAAGAAGGTCAAGTTCACTAAAAATTTCCAGGATTGCTTCTGGAGCTTAGACTGTGGAGTGTTGTTTGTCTGGATTAGGAAAAAAGAATGTGGAAATATGAGTATTTGTCTATAGAACTTTGTGGAGTGTTGTTTGGTTTGGATTAATACAAGAGCAAGATAAAAACTTGTGATTCTTTTATTATTATGTGCAATAAAGAAGTAGCAAGGTCCAGAACATATTTTTGCGTATTCTTGTATGTTAGTATTGACCTATTTGTTTATGATTGGCATTTGTATTGACACTCATAGTAGAGAATTTAGTATTTGTTTACATACTGTTGTTCACATACAGTATGTAAGTATTTTTTTTATAAATCACCATAATGGTTGGATTAGGTTTCAGTCCTAATCATTTTATTGCATTCAAAAGAGGTTACAAAAGAAGGGTAAGAACATTTATCATATCACTTATTGTGTATTTTCCTTTGCAGACAGTGACAGTAGTCGTAGTGACAATCGTTGAAGTTCCATGAATAGTTGCAGGTCATTTCTTGAGTATGGATGCTAGTGAACCCTTTTCATCAATAAAAGCAAGATTAGCGAAGGACTGTTTTTGTAGTGATTTGAAGTTTCTTGTAATCGTAATGGTTGAAGTGAATGATATGTTTCAATTTAGTTTGTAAAACTAATAGTACACTTTATGATATTTTTTTTTGTTGAAATATTTTGTTATTTCTTAATTCTAACAAGCCCTTTTAGGTTTGACTATGATGTACATGTTAATTAGTCATTAATATTTAAAATAGGATTTTTCTAGCATAATTCTCTAGAAGGTTACATGTTCATAAATTACCGGGGTTAGAACTCTTGTTAATCTTGACGTAAAATTCATGATTTGTGGGGGTTTTGACTCCCAAAGTTCACAAATTGCTGGGGTTTTGACTCATAGATATTGAAGTGCAGTTTTATAGATATGCATTTGTGGGTTCAAAACCCCCAGTAATAAGCCCCCGCTAATGGTAACGGGGGTTCGTCCAAAACTACCGGGACTTAATTGTGGCACACCTAATTGCAGGAGTTCTCTCAACTGCCGTAAAACTAAATTGTGGGGTTTACTGACCGTCAGAACATGTAATTTTAACCCCTGCAATTCAGGTGTTTTTTTGTAGTGATTAGAGAAAGGGGAGGAGAAGATAATAAATAGACAATTGACTGATTTATTATTCTTGAGTGAGTTATTCAAGATTTACTTTACATTATTCGGTGTAGTTGAAAGATAGGTTAAATGATATCCTTATTCCATTTTGTCCAGCTTTGGAATGATTTGTAAGATAATATTAGAAGTATTTTATATTGCAACACCCGTACACGTTTTAGCATTGATGAAAGTAGAGGTGCTTTTTGAGGAGTTACAACTTCAATACGTGGTCTAGATGGCATATAAGTCGAGATATATGAGAAAGTTGAGCGTCAAACACTGTTAAATCTGAAAATTAAAAGGGATAGCCACATTGCAAAAAACACCAGCAATACCAACAAAAAAAAGACTTGTGGCTAGCGAATTAGTGTCATTGACAATGGATGATTTTGAATAAGAGGACTTGCTGAGACACGACCTAATCCAAATAATTTAGTCTTCATATGTTATTTTATCAAAGTCCAAAATATTGTTCTTTTGAGAATTTATTAAATTTATCAAGTACGCAACTAATTCAATAAGTATATAACATTTGTATTGTGTACACACAGACCTTGTATAAGATAAAACACTCGTAATTGATGAATACAATATTAATATTCATTTTTGAAAAGATAAAGATATGGAATGAAAAATAAAAAATATCTTAGTCTCTTTGATAGATGTATTATCCGAGAATTCATGTCCAAGGTAATGAAGAAGTTAGAGTAAAATGAAGAATTAATAATATACTATATTAAGACATAGAATTAAATCTTTTTGGTTTGATGATTAGAAAAAGTATTACAATTCGTCTTTGGATAAAATATTCTTGAGAATTTAGTGTACTCACTAGAAAACAAAATGAAATGATCATGAATAAGCTTATTGAGGTAGTTCACCACATGTGAAACACGGGTGATTAACCTAGTTATAATATAATTTTGTATGTGAATGAAATTAATGAGGCGTATGTCCGTTGTCTTCCTAGTTTTGGATAAAAACAAAAGTACAAAATGATTGTGCCCATTGTTGAACATTAATTTAATTTGAGAATCACTAACGATAGATAAAATTTATTAAAAAGTTATATACATCATCATGAAGTAATAAAAGCTTTACAGAAATGTCAAGTTTAAATCTAACCTCCTACAATAATTGCACTAGTGGATCGAGCACTAGGAAATATTTTGATAGAATTTTTATACTCCGACTTGGAACGTGGCAATGTTATAAAGAGTGTACCTCAAAAGGTGATTTTTGCATCTTCTGTTAAAATGGCATTGTTTACTTGAGCGATTGGCATTTCAAGGCTTCTCCTGACGTCTTGTATTGCTCGTGACCTTTGGTCTGGCAATTTAAAGCTTTTACTCTGCATATTGGTGATTGGTATTTTGTCTTTGGAAGGAGGAGATAATGGCAATTTTGCTGCAAAGTTCCTTGCAGGAAATTCCTCGTAAGGTTCATCATCATCATCAAAGTTCATAGCATAACTAAGGGGATCATAGCTAAAATCTGCCGATACATGGCGACGATGTCTACCCATACGATGAATGAAGCTCTTACATTTTCCTCTAATCTCCGGCGAATTATGATCATGTTTTATTTTGTTACGGAACCAACATGACGAGAATCTCGAAGGACTTGGCGAAGACTCAATTAACAGGTCCGAACGACGATGGCTATTAATGAAGCAACATGATAGACTCGACGATGTTTTACGTCTAGTCCTTAAACATGATGTATCATCATGTTCATTCTCCATTCACCAAATTTTCTCTTAAGGAAAAAAAAACCTTACAAGTTATGTTGAAAGATGAACATTGCATCTCTTGGTTCAAGTTTTAATTGGATGCACAAACACGCTCAACATTTGTATGGTCATACTTAAATTAAGGAAGACAAATGATAAAATTAGTCAACATGTTTCTTTTGTCTGCTTAATTCTCTAACAAAAAAGAAAATACCAAAAAGGCAAGTCATCTTTTGTATAAATATATAGCGAAGTGGCAAACTATTGGAAAACCACTTGGCAATTTTAAGAAAAAGTTAATATTGTAATAAAATTTTTGAATAGAAAGATTAAAAGTATTTGAATTGGAAAATACATTACGCATTGTACTTTTAGTTTTTAAAACTTAGCTTAAAATAGAAACCCATAGACAAACGAGCTCTAAATGAGTTCTTACTATGTAATTACTAATCCTTTTCTAATATTTTAATAATATATAAAAATAAAAAATAGCCATAGTAATAGTAGTAATAAAAACAATAATTATAATAGAAGAAGTAGTAATAATAACATTTATAATAACAATAACAATAGTAGAGGTAATATTTATAATGTTTAAGCGGGGAAATAAAAGCACTTTCTCTCGCTAATAGTCTCATCTCAACTATTGTTGAAATGGAAAGGAAATTGAAAATGGGGGAAAGGGGCTGATGAACCATGGTGGGATACAAGAAGTACATCCTCAAAAGTCCAGGGTGCCCCAGATAGGGGATGCAAAGAAGATGAGGGGATGCAAAGAAGATGAAGAATGTAAATGCAATACAAGGGATTGCACCACTAGATCTGAGCCCTAACTAGGGAACAATGAGAATAAACATAGCGGGAAACCTAAACACTACACCGGTATCTGAGAAGAAATAGGTCATGAGCTGACAGGGTTGAGGAGGACTTGGAGGCAAAAATGGATGTAAGTAGTATGATGGCAGGTAAAAACCCTAACCTTACACCTAATACTTGGAGTTAGCTTGTGGGGACTTCGGAGAAATCAGAGGTGATTGATCTGATGTAGAATGAACAAATGTAAATGTGAAAATCACAATGAAAGACGTGCACTGGGAGATTGCGTACTAGAGAACAACAGTGATATGCTACGTGATAGAATCAGACCCACCACAAGTGGCCATGAACTCTTTAAGCCAATCTGAAAAAATCGAGGGATTGATAAAATAGCCCTAGTGAATAGGGGGTCTTCATGGTGAGATTCCTAGAGAGGGAGGAAGTTGTGGTACAGAGAGTCATTATGTTTGACAGAAAGCCAATTGTGATAAAACAGTGGAAACAAACTATCCAGGTGACAAAGGAGATAGTAGACAAGGATCCCTTATGGATTAGAATGTCGGGATTAGAAGCAAAGTATTGGTGAAAAGTTGCACTTACTAAAATTGCAAGTTTTGCCGGGGAACCACTAAGGGCTGATAAAACTACCACGCAAAGGGAGAGATTGATGTTTGCCTGAGTACTGGTGGAAATGCCGCTGAATAATACATATGCATCAGAGGTGATGTTTGAAATTGAACATGGTAACATTATGAAGAAAAAAATGGAGTATGAATGGAAACCAGTTCCATGCTTAAGAGGTAGGAACTTTGGGAATGAATTAGATTAATGCAGAAGGTAGCTAAAGGAGGAAACAAGGAATACTGAAGTGAACAAAGAGAAACAAATGTTCAAGATAAACCAATCATCAACAAATGAGTTTATCAAAGCAAAAGAAGTGGCAAATAGGAGAGTACAATTCCTCGAGCATAGAAGGAATACCGCCAATACAAGAAACTCATTTTCTAGACTACAACAGGATCCACAAGTAGGAAACGGGGGAAGGATGATGATGAAGAATATTTTAATGGAACACAGGGGAAAAGGTCATTATTCATGCTCAGGGGAAGGGGAAATCCTATCCCCAATGGATAAAATTTATTTTTGGAATGCATGAGATCGGAATAGGGCTGATAAACAGAGACAAGTGCATTTATTTATGCATACTCACAAGGTCAGTCTATCTGGACTTCTGGAGACAAAGGTTAGGTGGGCAAAAGCTTTTAAATCAACTCTGAACCTTTCTAAAAGATGGTCGTTTACAACAAACATAACAACTTGTGTAGGGGGAGGATCTGGGTTGTCTCGAAGCCTGACATAAACATAGTAAATGTCACACTAATCTATCACGATCCAGACCGTCGTGATTAAAACCCACACTAACCCTCCGGTGGGAGAACCATAAATACTAATCAGCTAACCATGAAACTAAACATTTAAAGATACATAAGTAGATTTAAATGCAGAAATAAAGTGAAGTTCCCATAAACTCCTAAAGTCCAACAAATCGTTACTAAAACATTGCGGAAAACACCCCTAGAATCTGAAAGTCAATCTACCAAAACATCTAAAGTTCAACAAGTCTAAGGAAAATGGGGACAACCCAAACTAAACATACGAGTAAGTCTACCTAGAAAGTCTGAGTCCGAAAGGAGTGGACTAAAACATAGAGGACCTATGGCAGCCTGAAATAACTGGCTCACCTTTGAATTCGATCTTGCTCACTGATCTCCTAAACGAGGTCTGTCAGTAACAGCCTGAAGATGCCCTATACTCAACAAAGAAAAAGCAAGCACAATATCAGTACACAACCACAATGTACTGGTACGTGGCTATTACAGTAAGTGAAACATATACCAACAATCACAACAAGGTAAACACATACATACCGAACATATACAATATCAGTTATCTGTTTAAGAGCAATATACCATTCCATATTTTCAATAATACGCATTTATGACAAGTCAATGATCCTCTCATGGAACCATACCCAAACTGTTAGTGTGCCAGATCGTGACACCTAATCCAAGTTAGTGTGTCGGAACGTGACCCCTGTTCCAATATGTATGTCGGTACGTGACATCCGATCCCAATTAGTGTGTCGGAACGTGACACCCGATCCATTCAACATGTCACAATAATAATCACAATGTACATTTTCATAATCATACAATCAAGTGTTGATTCATGGCTTACAATCATCTATTCATACTCATTTACATTAGAGATGATCAATAGTGCAACATTTTCACACATACATGCATTACAATAAAGCAAATACTAACATGTATCACACACACTTGAAATAAACCATCACCTACCTCGAACCCAAGCTTGAATCCTCCTAAGAAACTTAAGTTTTCCCTTTCCGGATTCTTTCCGCTTATTCTAGGTCTACAAAGAAGTAATAATACGCAAGGATCAATAGTTATGGTCTAATTTACCCGGATTATAACAAACCCAATAACCCAAGACCAAACCCATGATCCTAAGGTGCAGCTAGGGATTTTTCCCACCTTCAATTTCAGCCCAAAACCCTCCCGCAATAATAAATACCCATAAATTTACGTTCTGCGGATTGAAAAATGGATTCGGGGAGTAAAATTCTTACCTTTAGCACCAAAAGTCATGGAAAACTGCCAAGAAATTGCATGGGCTCGTCTCCTAACTCTTAAGAACGAAGTTTGTAGAATAATAATATTTTTTGGGGTTTATTTCCGACTTAAGTCACATCTGTCCCATTGTGACGGGCCCTATCCCGCTAAAGCAGCCCCACCCTGGCAGTATAAATTCCGCCTTGGTGGCTTGCACGGAGACAAAGAGTTGAATTTAGAGTTCCAAACCCCCATTTCACAACACATCGTAAACTCATGACATTCAAAAACTACCCATTCACATTAAGATTAGTTTTGGGAGTTTCACTAGCCCAAATTCGATTCTGTAAAGCCGTACGGGTTTCTTAATGTCTTAGCTATCTACTCATGTGATCAATTTAAACAATAGGTCTCTCATTCAATACCAGATTTCCCTAGACCTCGCTGACTCAGATTTCGTCCAAATCTGGACTAGGCTAGGAATTTTCAAGTTTCTACCAAAACGTTTTATGACACCAATTCTTTCCTCATTGGCTTTTCCCTAACGACGAAATCAGGTTGTTACAATAGATACAAATTTACCCATCACTCGTCCCCGAGTGATAAACTAGGAAAGACTGGCTAAAGTAAGGGTAGAGTAGTACTGAAATCATCGAACAACTAGGGATACTTGTCTCGCATGTCCTTCTCGGTTTCCAATTAACTTCCTCAACTGGAAGATGCTTCCATTGAACTTTCACAGATTTTATCTCCTTGGTCCTCAACTTCTGAATATTGCGATCAAGGATTGCAACTAGTTCCTCCTCATACTGAAGGTCCTTGTCTAACAAAATTGAGTCCCATTTTATGATGTAATCTCCATCCCCATGTTACTTCTTCAACATGGATACATGAAATACCGGATGAACTCCCGATATATTAGGAGTTAAATCCAATCTATAAGCAACTGGTCCTACACAATCAATAATTTCGAATGGTCCAATGTATCGAGGACTAAGTTTGCCCTTCTTGCCGAATCTTATCACCCCTTTCATGGGTGATACTTTAAGAAGAACTTTTTCCCCAGTCTGAAATGCCATGTCTCTTACCTTATGGTCTGCATACTTTTTCTGTCGACTCTGGGCTGCTAGAAGCTTAGCTTGGATGCTTCTTACCTTATCTTAAGCATCCTTTATCAAGTCAACCCCCAAAGGTTTCACATCTCCAGCCTCAAACCATCCTATGGGTGATCTACATACTCTCCCATAAAGTGCCTCAAACGGTGCCATATCAATGCTGGAGTGGTAACTGTTATTGTAGGAGAACTCACACAAAGGTAGGAACTTATCCCAATGTCCTCCAAAGTCAATCACACATGCCTTCAACATGTCCTCTAACACTTGAATAGTCCTCTCTCACTGCCCTTCCGTTTGTGGATGAAAAACTGTACAAAAAGTGAGTTGAGTGCCCAACTCATCAAGTAATTTCCTCCAAAACTTGGACGTGAACTGCGTACCATGGTTTGAGATGATAGAAAGAGGCACTCCGTGCAACCTCACTATCTCTTTCACATAAACCTTAGCCAACTGTTGAGCATTATAGTCTATTCTGACTGGAATAAAATGGGCTGACTTAGTCAATCTGTCAACCACCACCCAAATGGAATCAAACTTCCCCAAAGTCTTAGGGAGACAAACCACAAAATTCATAGCTATCCTTTCCCACTTCCATTCCGGAATTGGCATTCTCTGAAGAAAACCTACATGCCTTTGGTGTTCATACTATACTTGCTGATAGTTTTGGCACTTAGCCACAAACACAACTATGTCTTTCTTCATGCCAGCCCTCCAATAAAGTCATTTCAAATCTCGGGACATCTTGGTCACACCCGAATGAATAGAATACCGCGAACCATGAGACTCTATCAATAAATTCTGAATCAAGTCATCTACTCTAGGGACACAAATTCTTCCTTTAACATTAAACACACCTCCCATATCAAAAGCCATATCTTGTGCCTTATCAGACACTCTCTTCTTCCTAAGCTCATTCAATTTCTCATCCTCAAACTGTTTGGCCTTGATCTCCTTAAGGAAGGTGGCCCTCACCTCAATGCTTGCTAACAACCCACCTTTTTCTGAGTTTCCCAACTGCATGAACTTAAATTCCAAGGTTTGAATTTCCTTAGCCAAAGGTCACTTGGATACACTCAAGCAAGCGAAACTACCCATACTCACCACTTTTCGGCTTAGTGCGTCCTCCACTACATTAGCCTTACCTGGATGGTACTGGATGGTCACATCATAATCCTTGAGTAACTCTCCATCCACTGTCGCTGTCTCAAATTCAGATCTTTTTGAGTGAATACATGTTGTAGACTACGATGATCAGTAAACACCTCACACTTGACACCATAGAGGTAATGCCGCCAGACCTTAACAGCAAACACTACCGCTGCCAACTATAAATCATGTGTTGGATAATTCATATCATGCACCTTCAACTGTCGCGATGCATAATCTATGACATTCTTACCCTGCATCAACACAACACCCGAACCCGAATGTGAAGCTTCACAATAAACAATAAAATCCGTACCTTCCACCGGTAGTGCAAGAATTGGTGTTGCGGTCAAGAGAGTTTTGAGCCTTTGAAAGCTCTCCTCACATTTTTTAGTCCATTCAAAAGGTAGCTCTTTTTTGGTCAACCTTGTCAAATGTGTGGCAATAGAAGCGAAGTTTTTCACAAACCGTTGATAGTAACTAGCGAGCCCTACAAAACTCCTAATTTTAGTTACCGAGCTAGGCCGAACCCAATTCTCTTACTGCTTCAATCTTTTGGGGATCTACCATTACCCCTTCCCTTGAAACTACGTGCCCCAAAAAGGCAACTGAAGTCAACCAAAATTCACACTTTAAAAATTTCGCATACAACTTTTGTTTCCCGAGAACACCTAGAGCAATACGAAGATGGTTGGCATGCTCTTCCTCACTTTTCGAATAAACTAAAATGTCATCAATAAATACTATAACAAACGAATCAAGAAATAGTTTGATCATACCATTCATCAAACTCATGAAAGCTGCAGGCGCATTTGTCAACCCGAACGACATAACTAGAAACTCATAGTGCCCATAGCGGGTCCTAAATGCCATTTTTGGTATATCCTCAGGCCTAATATTTAATTGATGATAACCAGACCTTAGATCAATCTTAAATAAAAATGGATGAACCCTGCAATTGGTCAAAAAGATCATTTATCCGAGGCAATGGATACTTATTTTGAATGGCGTTCTATTCAATTGTCGATAGTCTATGCACATCCTCATACTACCATCCTTTTTCTTAACAAACAAAATAGAAGCACCCAACGGTGAAGCACTAGAACAAGTGAAACCTTTATCAAGAAGTTCTTGGATTTGAGCCTTAAGCTCTCTCAATTCCGTCGGAGCCATGCGATAAGGAGGGATAGAAATGGGGTGGGTACCAGGTTCCAGGTCAATACAGAAATCTATATCCCTATCCGGAGGCATACTAGGCAAATCAGTAGGAAATACTTCTCTAAATTTTGACACCACAGGAATAGACTCAATAGAGGAAGACTCAATCTCAACATCCCAAATCTGAGCCAAATAATCCAAACAACCTTGCCCCACCAGTTTCCTAGCCCGAATGGAGGATATGATCTTGGATGGCTTAAGCTTGTACACCCCTTCCTATTCTAACTTTCCCTACCCGGGATCTCTAGAGAAAGAGACTTAGTATTACAATTAAGCACAACATAATAGGGGGACAACCACGTCATGCCTACGATTATATCGAAGTCAGTCATATCCAAAATAACCAAATCATCCCAAGTCTAAAAACCCATAAAAAAGATAGGACATGCACGATATACATGGGTGACTATGACAGACTCTACAACTGGGGTAGAAATATGGATGGGGGAATCAAGTACATCACAAATCATACCAAATCCCAAGGCAAACTGAACGGACACATAAGAATAAGTAGAACCCAGATCAAATAACACATTAGCCATTCGGTCACAAACAAGAATAGTACCTGTGATCACTGTGTCAGAAGATTCTACCTCGCTCTTGCCTGGAAAGGCATAACATTGAGCCCTGTCATCTTGATGGGTGACTTCCCTTCATGGCTACACTGTACCTCTACCTGCATTACCATTTCCCTGACCTCTATGGCCTCATTGATTTCCTCCTTGCCCACCTTGTGGACCTCCTCGACCATTATTACAATTTTTGTGGGTACCACTGCTCTAGTATGATATTGCGCGGGGTCCAACATGCGTGGGTGGAGATAATCTCTCCTCATATGCACAGGTTATCCACTATTACAATAAGTGCGATCAAAAGATGGCCTGCTGCCCGCCAAAGGTGCGACTCCCTTTGAATCAAATTCTGATGTGGAGTTCCTGAGTAAATACCTGTAGAAGCAGGCATAGCGGACTCAATTGGCCGGGCTACAAGTGTTAGCCTCCTTGGACCTCTGGAGTAGGAACCCTGAAAGTTACCTGTGCTCTTAGCTTTCTTGGCCAATGCCATAGCCTGCCTATCGCGCCTCACTCCTTCCACTTTCTTCACAAAATCCATTACCTCATTAAAACTTTTCTTTGTAGAAGTCATGTGCACAAACAATACCTATAACTCAGAGTTCAGTCCCTTGACGAATAGGCAAATCCTCTTTTTTTCAGTAGTCACCAATTGCGTAGAATATCTAGACAAAGCATGGAACTTAGCCTTATAAACAACCACATACATACCACCTTGCTCCAAAGCCATGAACTCATCCTTCTTACAATCTCTCAAGGTCAGGGGCATATACTTCTCGAAGAACAGAGCATGAAACTGGGTTGAAGTGAGTGGGGGTAGGACTGACGATCTGCATTCCACATATGCTCTCCACCACTGCTTAGCCTCACCCTAAAGTTGGAAAGTCACAAACTCTACTCCATGCTGGTGTACAATACCTAACTTATGCAACCTCTCATAACAATCCAAGATGAATTCGTAGGCATCCTCACTCTCATAACCATGGAACACAGGCGGCTTCATCTTTAGAAACTTAGTCAACATCTCATGCTCATTACCAGTCATTACAGGACCCAACAAAGGATGGAAAAAGGCGTCATTACCTAATGTTGCATCTCTCCTGGGACTAATAACAGTAGTGGGGCGGTTGGTTAGGGGTTGAGTAGCTTGTGCTGCTGGGAGGATTCTAGGACCAACCAATCCCTTACAAAAAGACATGATTTGTTGAGCTAACACTGGGTCTAAGGGAGGAACGCCGGTATTTCTAGCCGGTGCATCCTGTTCCTATCCAACATCCCCCTTATCCTCAATCTCCACATTCTCTTACACCTCTTCATGATGTGTTGGAGGGGACTTTTCCCTTGGAACATTCTCAGTTTGGGCCCCATCCCTAGCGGGTGCTACCTTCCTCAGACTCTGCCCCTTGCTCTTCCTCTACCCCTGCCTCGGTCGCGACCTCTCGCTATGGATTGCTCAGCTGGCTTGTTGATAGGAGCTGCAGGCCTGACACCGTTGAACCTAGTATTAACCATCTGTGGACAGAAGAGTTAAAGAGGTTAGATACCAATTTGGATAACCAGATACCAATGGAATCAAGTTATAGCACGGAAGGAGACAAGAGAAAACATAGAGATTTCCTAAAGTCCTATAGCCTCTCAAAAAAAACTAAAAACGTATCCGTACCATTTCGCAAGACTCTACTAGACTCATTTTGGTACATCGAGATCAACGAACCTAGGGCTCTGATACCAATATTTTTACGACCCAGACCGTCGTGATTAACACCCACACTAACCCTTCGGGGGGAGATCCATTAAAACTAATCAGCTAACCATGAAACTAAACATTTAAAGATACAGAAGCATGTTCAAATGCAGAAATAAAGTGGAGTTCTCATAAACTTCGAAAGTCCAACAAATCGTTACTAAAACATTACGAAAAACACCCCTAGAATCTTAAAGTCAATGTACCAAAACATCTAAAGTTCAACAAGTCTAAGGAAAATAGGGACAACCCAAATTAAACATTCGAGTAAGTTTAACTAAAAAGTCCGAGTCTGAAAAGAGTGAACTAAAACATAGAGGACCCATGGCAGCCTAAAAGAACTGGGTCACCCTTGAATCCGATCTTGCTCATTGATCTCCTAAATAAGATCTATCTGTAGCCGCCTGATGATCCCTGTACTCAATAAAGAAAGAGCAAGTGCAATATCAGTACACAACCACAGTGTACTAGTAGGATCACACGGTTATTCCAGTAAGTGAAACATATACCAACATTCACAACAAGGTAAACACATACATACCGAACATATACAATATCAGTTATCTGTTTAAGAGCAACGTACCATTCCATATTCTCAATAACACACACATATGAAAAGTCAATGGTCCTCTCATGGAACCCATACCTAAACTGTTAGTGTGCCAGATCGTGACACCTGATCCAAGTTAGTGTGTCAGAACGTGACACCCATTCTAATATGTATGTCGGTACATGACATCCGATCCCAGTTAGTGTGTCAGAACGAGACACACGACCCATTGAACATGCCACAATCACAATCACAATGTACATTTTCATAATTATACAATCAAGTGTTGATTCATAGCTTACAATCATCTATTCATTCTCATTTGTATTAGAGGTGATCAATAGTGCAACATTCGCATACATACATGCATTAAAATGAAGCAAATACTAACATACATCACACACACATGTAATCAACCATCACTTACCTCGAACCCAAGCTTGAATCCTCATAAGAAACTTGATTCTTCCCTTTCCGAATTCTTTCAGCTTGTTCTAGGTCTACAAACAAGTAATAATGTGCAAGGATGAATAATTAAGGTCGAATTTACCCGGATTATAACAAACCCAATAACCCAAGACCAAACCCATGATCCTAAGGTGCATCTAGGGATTTTTCCCACCATCAATTTCAGCCTAAAACCCTCCCCCGATAATAAATACCCATAAATTTACATTCTACGGATTGAAAAATGGATTCAAGAAGTAAAATCCTTACCTTTAGCATCAAAAGTCATGGAAAACTGCCAAAAAATCTCATGGGGTCGTCTCCTAACTCTTAAGAATGAAGTTTGCAGAATAATAACATTTGTTTGGGTTTATTTATGACTTAAGTCGTGTCTGTCCCGCTATGGCGGGCCCTATCCCACTTTAGCAGCCCCACCCTGGTGGCTTGCACTGAGATAGAGAGTCGAATTTAGAGTTCCAAATCCCCATTTCACAACACACCTTTAACTCATGATATTCAGAAACTACCCATTCACGCTAGTATCAGTTTCGAGAGTTTCACTCGTCCGAATTTGATTTTGTAAAGTCGTATGGGTTCCTTAACGTCTTATATATCTAATCATGTGATAAATTTCAACATTATGTGTCTTATTCAATATCAGATTTACCTATACCTCACTGACTCAGATTTTATCCAAATCTGGACTAGGCTAGGAATTTTGAAGTTACTACCAAAAAGTTTTTTGACTCCAATTCTTCCCATTAGCTTTTCCCTAACGACGGAATAAGGTCATTACATAATCACACCTCAACTAATAAACAATGAGGTAATACATAGAGGAGTTGGGGAAGAAGTTTGATGTAACACTGGTTTATGGATTTAATGACCAAGCCATGCGAGCGAATCTATGGCGAGACATTAAAAATATCTATAATAAGATACAAGGGGCATGGACAGTGATGGGTGATTTAAATTGTGTGTTAAACTGTGGATAAATGGTGGGAAATAAAGTGACGGTAGCTGAGACAAGGGACTTCAAGAGTTGTGTTGACCATTGTGGCCTACAAGATATAAAATCAAGTGGATCCTTCTATACATGAAACAACAGACAACATGGGGCTGATAATTATTTAGCAAGATAGATTGATTTCTCATTAACGGTGAATGGCAAATGCAAATTTTTGCTGCAGAGGCACACTTCATTATAGAAGTGTTATATGACCATTATCCGACAATCATTCATTGGGAAAATGGCAACAAAGTAAAACAAAGATTCAGATACTTTAATATGTAGAGTTTAGTACCAAATTTCCAAGATAGAGTAGCTGAGAGCTGGAGGATTGACATACCTAGAAGGAAGATGCACCAGCTGGTTGGTAAATTAAATATGATGCGAAGAATTCTCAATATGTTGAATAATGAGAGGTTTAATAAAGTTGAAAAACAGGTTTATTAAGAGTATGAAGCACTATTACAGAGTAAAGCAAAACTTCAGACAGACCCTAGGGACCTCAGACTACATGTGGAGGAGGGGATAACAACTAATAAATACAAACTATGCAAGGAAGCAAGGGACCAATTCTGCCAGCAAAAATGTATGATCCAATGGCTAAAACATGGAGACATGAATATAAAGTTGTACCATAGTTTCCTAAAGGCAAGGAGGAATATGAATAGAATCTTGTAAATAAAAGACAAGACGGGGAAACAACAAACTGAGTTAGATGGGATTGTGAAGGAATTCATAGAGTACTACACAAACTTGTTAGTGACAAAGACTTGAGAGAGGTAACATGTATGTAGTGAGGTGGTCAAACAAGATGCACTTGTTACTATGGAATAAAGAAAAATGTTGAGTCAAGAATTCACAGAGGCCGATGCAAAGCAACATTATAGGAGATTAAGCTGAATACGTTTATAGGCCCAGATGGCTATAGTAGCAAATATTTTAAAGACACATGGAGGACTGTGGTAAATATATGATGGAAGGAGTGTTAGAATTCTTCCATACAGGGAAAATGTTGAAAGGAGTAAATAATACAATACTCACTCTTATCCCTAACTAAACACATGTCGATTATGTAAAGGATTTTAGACCGATTGCGTGCTGTAACACAATATACAAAGTGATATAAAAAATGTTGTGTGAGAGATTAAAAATAGTACTGCCAAGTATAATTTAAGATAATCAAAGTGCATTTGTAATTGGAAGGACAATTGCACAAACGATCTTGATATGTCAGGAACTTGTAAAGTTATATAATAGGAAGAACACTACCAAAAGCTTTTTGATAAATGTAGACCTATGGAAATCGTATGATTCTATAGAATGGGAGTTTGTGGAAGAGATGTTGTAGGGGCTAAAATTTCTATGCAAGTTTATTGAATGGACAATGGAATGTGTATCCACTACACAATATCCATTGCCATTAATGGAGGAATATATGGGAGCATAACTGGGAAGGGAGGCTTGAGACAAGAAGATCCTATCTAACCATTGATGTTTGTGATCTCCATGGAGTACTTCACCAGAATATTAAAAGGGTGACTGAATTAGAAGGTTTTGAATTTCATACAAAGTGCAAAATAATCAAACTCAACCATTTGTGCTTTGTTGATGACATGCTGATGTTTAGTAAAGGTACTTTCATATCAATAGTGATAATACTAAGGGGATTGAATGCTTTCTCATTGTCATCTGGATTAAATACAAATGAAGCAAAATCAAACATATTTTCGGTGAATATAGAAAATAAGGAAGTAGAAGATCTTTGTGAGCTGATTAGGTATCAAAAAAGGAAGATGCCATTTCGGTACTTAGGGATTCCGATATCCTCCAAAAAAATCTCAACAATTGATTGTGAAGTGCTGATTGACAAGATGTCTAGTAGAATAACATCATGAGGATCCAAGCATCTATCCTTTGATGGAAGGGTGCAATTGGTGAACTCTATTCTTTTACACATACATTCCTATTAGGCCACTAAATTCTTATTACCGAGGAAATTACTGAAGCATATAAGATAGAAACTTCTATGGAGTGGTCAGGAGCACACAAATAAAGGCCCACTAATAGCATGTGACTTAGTATGCAGATCAAGAAATGAGGTAGGATTGGGTATCATTGAATGTATGACATGGAATGAAGTTGCTGTAGCAAAATATGTATGGAATATTGTGAGCAAAATAGACAATATATGGGTTAAATGTGTCACGACCCAAGGGTACCCCTAGATGCAACATGGCACATAATACCCCTTAAGGCACTAAGGAATCCACTTATCATATCATAACATAAAGCATTTGAACAATAAGAGTAAAAACACATTTTTCAAGTCTTAAGAAGTTTTCATAAAAGGAAAGCGGAAGTCTAGACATTGTCTCATTTAGCCATCTATTACAATCGAAGTCTCAAATAGGATCATAGCCCTTACAATAGAAATCCAAAAGTCTAATACAATGAAAGGAAAAGACAACACGATATCACTCGTCCTCGGATCCATGAGGATTCACCACAAGCTAGGAGAATATTCGATCCAAGCTTGTATCAAAGGAAGAATACCTCAAACACCAAAACTTACACTTTGTGAAAACTGTAGAAGAAATATGGGTTAGTACAAAATGCACTAAGTATGATAGCCATGCATAAAATCCTTGAAAACGTGCTAAAAAGGGACATTTTAGTTGAAAACTATGCACTTTACCAATGTTAGAGTTCGTCATGAAAATTAGTATAAAAGCATAATGCATAAGCATATTCAACATATAGGTCATCATATCATATTAGGAACGTACCATAAATACCTTCAAAGCATCCCTGTGCAATGTATGAATAAGATCCCATAATCCTACCCACACTAAGGAAAGCTCATTGAGTAACTATAGTTCATAACTCATATTCTAGTTCATATTATCATAGTGGGATTAGCTTTAACTGACATAGACCATGAGAGCTTAATCATGGAATCCAGTGTCTACCCCACACCAAAAAGGGGTTGTCCTACTTGCCTAAGGAAGAACCAAACTCTTAGCTTAAGTGGATCCACTAACTAAATACCTATGTGGGCACATAGTTTATGGGATAAGGAGATTGCTTCTAGAAACCCAGACTCAACTAAGGTAGAAGCATCTCATGAGATACCTACTTTGGGAACCCGGACTCAACTAGTGTAAAATGAACCCATTGGGAAAGCCGGACTCAACTAGTGTATAAGCTTTCATCTCATATTCATATCCACTCGGTTCTAAGCATAAATTCCCATAAGTTCATGTTAAGTCTTGACTTAATTTCTTAATTATGGAAGAATGTCTTGACACTCAATCCATATAACTCCTACTAAAGCTCATATATTCATTAGGTGAGACTAGTCTTCCAACCTTAGAATCACTACATGTGACCAACCTTTTACATCATATCATATACATATATATAAGTGTGTTCATGAGTAAAATCATCCAATCAACCCAACAATTAGATTATAGTCATATTCACTCTACTCTCAAAGTGAACTAAAAGCATATTCATAAGCCTCAAACGCATACTTGATTCTCATACTTTCCCCTACAAGGGCCATGGTTCACATTCTATCAACATATCTAGGATTACTACATTATACATGGATAGTGACATGATTCAAATAACTAAACTACCACATGTACAATTTCATAGTATTCATCTTACTACAATTCACCCACATTACAAAGCCATAAATTAGGGATATGGGGGTTCCATGGATTCATTGGATATTTTCTCATAAAAACTATGATAATCAATAATTCAATCATAATATATGATAATTAAATCAATGAAAATGTTTTTATAAAGAATCCATGACTTGGAGTGAAAACCCTACCTTTTAGGAAATTTCTAGCTTTGAAATTGAGAGTTTGAGGGCTTCATGGATGAAAGCTATCCATGAATCAAAGACTACCATACCTTAGGTGAAGAAATCCAAAAAATTCGTGTGATAAAGACTTCTTCTTCAAGCCCTAGCTTGATCTTTTTCTTCCTCTTCTTCTTCCTCCTCTTCCTCTTCCTGTTCCTCCTGTTCCTCCTCTTCCTCCTCCTCCTCCTCCTCTTCCTCCTCCTCTTCCTCCTCCTCTTACTATTCCTCTTCCTCTTCGTCTTCGTCTTCCTCTTCCACTTCCACTTCCTCTTCCTCTTCCTCTTCCTCTTCCTCTTCCTCTTCCTCTTCCTCTTCCTCTTCCTCTTCCTCTTCCTCTTCTTCTTCTTCTTCTTCTTCTTCTTCTTCTTCTT